>JAAEAF010006075.1:0-66265 GCA_011037195.1 Triatoma infestans | reverse complement strand
TGAGTGAATGATTTAGTTTTAAGACTTATGGCCAACATACTACTAGGGAAGTAAGTTTTGAGAATAAAGAACTTCTGAACTTGATTTTATATGTAACTCTAAAAACGGGCTTGGTATGAAAATTCAAAGAAAAATTGATTGGATATGACGCATTTAGCATGGTTCTATGTGCAGTATTATGGTAGATATAATATCTCCCTGATCCACTTCTTTGCTTTGCCAGTTATTTAAGTATCTACTGAAAAAAAAATAAATAAATAAATCTACTGAAAAAACCGTTCAGTAAAATTACACTTCTGGTTGAACAATTTTCTTTTACTACAGGCTTGTTCTCAGGTGTCACTTTAACGAACTATTAAGTTTGAACTTTCTGCGATTTTTCGTTTTTGAGGTATGCTGTCTCAAACACCCACACACCCATTGACCAGTTGCTAAGAACCACTTTTTTGGACTCAAGGGTCCTCAAAACGGATATTTCCTGTGAAAACTTGATACCCAAAATTTTGACATGATTACCAATACTTCCTCTTACTAATAAACAGTAAGAGAAAGTAAAAAAAAAAAAAAAATGAAAAATATTTTCCAATGGAAATAAACAATAAAATTTTGTAACAAAAAAAAAAATAATATTGATGATATGGCTTTTATATTTTCATATTCTGTCACAGCATTATGTTAGTATACATATATAGAAGGCCTTGTCAAACGGACAGTGTATTTTTCTTTCCTTCCTCTGTATTATGCGTGCGTGAAAGCACACGTGTACAAATGCAAAGGCAGATATCACTGTGGCAAGCAATGTTTAGGAAATAGATTCACAATACACAACACATACATACACACACACACTAGATATCTACGTTCCCTTTTTTTTATTTTTATTTCATCTTCTTTCAGCTTCATTTCAATATTTCATTATAGTCATTTAATAAGAAAAGTTACCCTATATTATTTCTAAATGTACATTTCTATTTGTTCGTTTATTTATTGATCTTTCTAAATGATTTATATTTCTAAAAAAAAAGTAATTTCAGGTATAGTTAATATACTAAGTTTAATGAAATCTGTAAGTAATTCAATGGAGGCAAACGCAGAAAACAAAACAAACAAACAAAATAGATCAATATAGTCGCATAAATCGACTTTTTTCAAATTTTCAATCAGTTAATATATTAAATTTTCCCAGGAAAATGTTTAAATAAAAGTGAAAATTATTTATGTCTGGAGTTAATATAAACAAAATTTAAAGAAAATCATTGAAATCGTTTTTGAGAAAATTCTAAACCCTTTTAAAAAAAAAAAAAAAAACCATACGCACATCTGGTTAATCGATATTTTTCAAATTTGAAAATTCTAGCAATGCGTATAATGCAGTTTTATATGATATAGAGAATAGATACATACATTTTACTGAAGTGGTGTATTAGGGGAAGGTATAACGTTCCCAACAAGTGTGAATGTAACAGAATATAATAGATGTGTTGGATGGAGAGAATTGGATCTGTTTGATGAGTTAAGAAGAAGACTTGATTAACACTGGTTAACTGATATATAATAATGAGACAAAGACTGCCTGGACTTTACAATGGATGAATGATTAAGGTTGAGTGGTAAGAGAATGACATGTAGCGATTGGATGTACTGAACTGATTTCAACTGTTTTCAACTGTGTTGAACTGTCCTTTTATGGAGTGTCATCGCAATATTTATCTCTCTATATTTTATTTTTATTTATCGCTATATTTTACTTCTCACACTCTCCCACTCCAGTCCGACAGAGTGTTGAGCTTCTCTTGCTCTCTTTGGTTGCTGAGCTTCTCTTGCTGTTACAAGAAACATTACGTTGAAGTGAACTCTCTACACGAAATTGGTGAATTTGCTCTGTCGATGGATGAAAATCCGAAACCGGTCAGGAACAAAGTCAGTATGCCTGCAACGACGGATAAAATATCAGATGTTATCCAGCATTGCAGACCCATACACACATTCATTAGAAATAAGTTAGAAAAAATGAGAAAATACAAATCAAGTAGGAAATAATACTATAATAAAAAAAAAAAAAACAATGGCGCAATAGCCCATGAAGGGCCAACGCTTGCCACGGCGATTTGAAAGGCGTGTGGTAAGCACGCCACAGTTTCCACGCCGTTTAGTTTCGGCCTTCGCTTCCTAGGGCGCTACTAAGTGTAGCTTCCCACTTTTTATCAGATGCCGGGTCAACACCGACTTTGCCCTCATGGCAATCGGACCCTAAATTCACGCACAAAAGGTGAGTGCGCTAGCCATAGACCAACGCCTGAGGACAATAATACTATAATAATGATAATAATATTATTACTTTCTCTTACTCCTAGTAAGATGAAGTATTGTAATCGTGTCAAATTTTCTATGTGGGGTTTTTACCGGAAATATCCGTTTCGAGGTTCCCTGCTGAGTCCAAAAAAGTGGTTTTTAGCAAATGGTCTGTGTGTGTGTGTGTGTCTGTATGTGAACAGCATAGCTCAAAAACAAAAAACCGTAGAAAGTTGAAACTTGATATTCCATTTGGGTATCACTGTGGGATCTGACACTACGTTATCTGTCAAAATTCCTCAACCGGAAGTACCACTTTACAAGTTGGAATTTTTATTTTTTTGCGATTTTCTCAAAAATGGCTCCGACGATTTTCTTTAAACATAAAACATCAACCACACATACAAAGAGCTACAACTTTTATTTGAAACATTTCTCCAGGAAAATGCATTTAAGGGCACTTTTGGGGGAGGGGTGGGTTAGGTTTTCATGTAAAGTGCTATTTCAGTTTATTAGACAATTCTGTCATCTAAATAATATTAATTAGAATTAAATATGTTGTTGAAATCCGCGTTTGAAAAAATCGGATAACCGGAAGTTGCGTTTACTCTTTACCACTTTACAAATGATTTATTCACTTTTTCGCAATTTTCCAAAAAAAGGGCTCCGACTATTTTTTTGAACACTTCTGTATATAAACCTAACTGCAAAGATCTACCACTTTTATTTAAAACATTTCTCTGGGAAAATTCTTTTAAGGGCACTTTTAGGGGAGAGGTGGGGTTATGTTTTTCTCTAAAGTGCTGTCCAAGTTGATTATACAATTCTATCATCCAAACATAATTAGTTAGAAATAAATAGATGGCTGAAATTCCGAGTTGCAAGAAAATTAGTAAACCGGAAGTGCGCTTTTACTGAACAGTTTTTTCAGTTTTCGACGAATTTCATTAAATTTGGTACACAAACTATAAAATTTGTCAATTATCATTTTGAGAAATGGAGTAAGAGAAAGTTGTGTGAGTGTTTCACACCAGATTTTTTTTTATATATCAAAATGAAATGTGAGAAATAAACAATAAAATGAGTAATAAATAATAATTAAAACAACCAAATTATAATGAAATTCCATAATTAATGGTATTGATTATTGAATTTATATGTTATTCATATTTTGAGATTATTTGTATTTGTGATAGATGTTTTCGATAAACGGCTTATAGCCATTATCTAAAGTACTTTAATAAACAAATTTCTGATTGTATTGTTTTATAAAATAAAATATTTATTCAAATCCAATTATTTTCTTTAAATTCGGATGCTAGAAAGTATACGTACTTTCTATACAGTGTAATAGTAATGAGCATGGACTTGTAACTTGGAGATCCCCAGCTCGAATCCCGCGAAATAAGTGCTAAATTTTATATTAGTTTACAAAAAATTGAATTCTGCTAAGTAGTGTTGAAAAAGATGAACCAGTTTTTACAGCCTTGGTTATTTATTTTAGGAATACATTTAAGTTTTGTTTCCTTTCCTGACGCTTCGACATTCTACATGTCATCTTCAAAGGAAGTAATATTTATTTTAAAAACATTTTTTTTTTTTAAATCTGACATTATTACACTTATATTAGAACAAAAATTTTTCTTATGTATAGAAAAACAAAAATTACATTTGTCCACAAATTGTTTATATCAACCTTTTGTAAGTTACAGTTATGGTGTGGCCGTTATACTCAAATTTTATATATACGTATTTTTCCAGAAAACGAAGAATGTGTTGAAGAAATTTATATTTTTCATAAATTTCATAAATTTATATTTATATATAGTTCTGGAAAAAATATATAAAATTTCAATATAACGGCTACATCACAACTGTAACTTACAAAAGGTTGTGAAATGTTATTGGTGTGATGTGATGTAGTTTGTAGTGAGCGGTAGTAGCTTGTAGTTTGTGGCGTGAGCGGCTTTGTAAAGGGCTTGTGTGTTTATGTAAGTTTTAAGAGAGAGAAGTATTCAGAAATAAGAAAGTAGTCACCACTGCTAACAATAAATATTTTCTATTAAAATAACAACTACAAGTTATTTGCAAAGAATGTATAAACTTATTAATATATTGTGGAACTGGCACTGATGCTAAGAGGGCGAAAAAAAAGCGTTCTGCTTGAATGTCTAATACAGACTGTCCTGAAAGAATGCCTTCTAATTGTTCGTTCAAATCATCCCCTGTGAGAAGAAGGGTAGACAATGGTAATAAGTTCATGAACTCTAAAAAGACAGTAGTGGTCTTCTACCCGAATAGTCCCTTTTGCCAGCGAATGTTACACGTTCTTGATAATTTCAAATTAAATATATTTTTATATTTCTGGCATCCATCACAGATTGGTACAATCAATTTGTGGACAAATATAATTTTTGTTTTTCTGTACATAAGAACAAATTTTTGTTCTAGTATAAGTGTAATAATTTCAGATTTAAAAAAAAAAAAAAGTTTTAAAATAAACATTATTTCCTTTGAAGATGACATGTAAAATGTCGAAACGTCAGGAAAGGAAATAAAACTAAAATGTATTCTTAAAATAAAATATATAAGGCTGTAAACTGGTTCATCTTTTTTCAACACTACTTAGCAAAATTCAACCGTACAACAGCCACAAAATTTGCAACTAACTATACAATTAAAAAAAAAGGTTATTAGTAAAATATGTGTTTCCAACTCCTTACATGGTACCTAGGAAAAAAAATAATGAGGCATTGCTAGAATACCAAATTTAAAAAAAAAAAAAATCGATTAACTTGGTAGTAAGACTTTCAGAAAACAGGAAAACACTATTAAGATTTTTCCTTTAATCTTAAAATATGCTAACCACACAGAATAGATAAGTATCACTTTGATTTGTAATATTTTCCTGGCCGAATTTATTTTAGGGAGTTTAGTTGAATTTGTGGCGTTGAATTTCAAATGTTATTCGGGTTTATGCAATGTTATTGACGCTGCCCCCTCTGGACTATAATGGAATCACTCCTACGATCTGCTTGGGTAGATGTTGTCCCCCCCCCCCCCACCACTTCTATAATTATGTTAGGGAAAGTTGTGTAAGTACTTCACACCAGATTTTTTTTTCAATCAAGATGGAAAAAATAAAAGTAAATATAAGAAGAATTTGTCTGCCTCTCGCTGGTGTGTATAATAATTTTTAATTTGCTTTTCAGTTTAGTTTTAAGTTGGAGTTCGAAATTAGTGGGAGAATGTCGGAGGAAGCTCAATGCTTTAGCTCGGAGGGGTACGGTGCGCCTCTATTGGATACCCGGACACGCGGGAATAGAGGGGAATGAGAGGGCAGACCAGTTGGCTAGGGAGGGATCATCTCAACCATTTTGCGGTCCTGAACCAGCCCTGGCTGTCACAAAGACGTTTCGTGACAAACAGATTAGACTTTGGGAGACGAAAGTTTTGGAGAAACGCTGGGGGGACACGCAGGGGTGCCTCCAAGCCAAAAGATTTATAAAGACAAGTAGGCAGGGAACTTCGGAGTATCTCCTGTCCCTTAGTAGGACGGGTCTGAGGACCCTGATAGGGATAGTGACTGGACACACTTGGGTGTCCAGCCACTTGTTTAATATAGGGAGGACGTCTAGTCCCATTTGTCAGAACTGTGACGACGGAGTCAGGGAAACGGTGTACCACTACCTTTGTCAGTGTCCTCGTTCGCTTGAACTAGGTTTCGTGTCTTTGGGAGGGCATCACTCTCGCAGGATTGTCTGCGCGAGCTGGAGTTTAGGGATATCTTGGGATACTGTAGATTAACCGGTAAGCTACCGGGGGAGATCTGTTAAGGGGATAGGGAGGGTATCGGGGGGATAAAGGCCACATAGGCTTAGGTCCCGCGCCATTAGGCACCCGAACTACAATAACAATAATAGTTTTAAGTTCATAAGATTTTTGCAATAGGATCGTGATAATAATGACCTTTTTCTTTTCACTTAGAAGTTCTATCTTATACACCTTATCTATGAAAACATTTTTACTACCCATTCTAATAGATTGCAGAACAGGTTAGACAAAATAATTATCAATATTATTACTGTATGGTTTATAATTAAATGTAGCAGTTCGCCTCTAAGTTATAGTATCATTCTCACAATGGTAAGTGGCAGATTACTAGAGAAATAATTATTTTCAATCAAAATTTTAATGTTGTTCTTCTTTGCAAACTCACACGTTTGAATGTTTATTTAATCCATGTACTTCCAAATTTTAACATTTTTCTAATTGAATGTACATTTTTTTTTTCACCATAACTGCAAATTATGAATATTTAACGGATCATTTAAAATTATATTTTGGAATAGAAATTATTCAATTCAAAGAACCAGTAGCAGATTTCTACTTATATTTCCAGTGCAATTATTTTTATCAATCTAGGGTTCGCCATTACTTAAAATGTAATTATGATAGGATTCTAATTCTATGCAATAATGTCAGCCCTTTGCCTTTTTCTATTTGAATGAAACAATGATGTCACATGGGAATCTGTATTTTACTTTATTTCCGTTAATTACAGTCATGGTACTTGGCGATGATGGTATACCATCTTGTTTACCTTTTCATTAATTAACCTGAGCTAGTCACGTGAATCCTTAATGGGAACTTCAGGTCTCTTAATGCAATCAAATTAAAATGGAAGCATCTCAAGTGGTGGTATATTGAATGCTATGTATAGAAACAGGTCGATAGGCAGATGAAACTGTGAACATTACTAGTTGAATTGATGTAGGTGGGTGAATGATCGTCCCTACTTTAGTTTATTGTTTAACTTTATTTTATTACTATGGTGATAACCTTTTATTTTAATTAAATGAACCAATCTATTTGTAAATTTGAAGTGGTATTTGTATATCTAACCTTGTAAACAAATAAACCAGTTATTTACACTGTGCAAGGCAAAATTTGCTTGGAATAATGAATAAAAAATAAGCATAAATTTTTAATAGATCTTACAAAATTCTTCTCTGTAATAAATTGTTATTGGTCTTTTCCTGTGGATTTCTTGTGGCAGTTGAGCTTGTGTAGCAATCAGAAGATCTTATTTGTTGCAATGCACTGGCTTATACATCGATCTTTGCTATTCCATGAATACTAATTGGCGTTTTGGCGAAACGTTGTCTAGGGTCACATTGATGAAACGTGAGCTTAATCACTCGCCCTTGAATAAGAGTAAATGAATATAGAATTAACCGTGATAAACAAACATAATACTGGAAGGTTATGAAAGACTGGAGGCTTTCCTTTAAGAAACACCGTGTGTCAGTACAGTTCCTTAGATATGAGTGAGTCTCGAGGCAACACTCACGGTTACTAATTTCCAGGGAATCATTGAGAATGTTGCTTCTTTTTCTACCGCTCGCTGGACAAACAAGAAAGCTTGCTAAACTATAGCGAAATAATCTAAACGACCCAGCAAGCTGTTTTGGCCTCAGTATCTAAGCTTTTGAAATGTATTCCAATGGCATTTTGAGTCACGGGTACTTCCGTATAATTTTCCCATGGAGAGAAGGGTCCTACAAGAAGTTTCGCATGGTGAAATGATAAGGAAGTAACGAACTACAGTCTAGCAGAATAATTAAAATTTGTAATATGAAATTGCGCGCTGCCATTTTGAAACTGCTAGTTTGCAAATGGATGAAACGGTCACGTACCGTTGTGCAGTTCTTCAAGGAATATGGAGACTTTAATTCAATTACCTCACCTAGAACTGAAGTTTTACCTTTATTATGAGTGAGAAGCAAAGGGCATGGTGATCTCACATAATGTTTCCATGTCCTTTCTTCAAGAAAGTGAGAAATCCGATCGAATTCAACTTGATTTGTGGCAAAGACCGCATGGCTAGGCGACTTTAGTAACTTGGTAGAATCACCGAAAAATTATGTCTAGTCTAGCGTTGTTAACAAAATAGAAAAAACAACGCCGTTAGCGAGACAAACCAAAAAACAAAATTATTCAGTAAAGACGCAGTTACAGTCGGTAAATTTTGACCGAATCTTTCAGATCGGATCTTATGAAGAAATTTAAACGAAATATCAAGTCTGTGCTTCCTGCGACTTTTTTGGTTTTGAAATATTTTGTTCACATTCACACCCTTCACTATTAAACATATTAACGTATTCGGCAACAACTCAGTGAGAGAAAGCGAAAATCCCCTTATCGAAAAAAGCAAGTAAAATGTAACACGAAACCGACGTAAATAACATAAGTTTTTGAGTTTGAACAAAATGTAGTTTTTGAGCTTGTAAAATGTAGCCATATCCAGGAAGTGAGAATGTGTGGTGTAGCGCTAGAGTTCACCTAGTTGAGCTAGTGGATACGATAAGGTAAGTAGTCACACACACGCACGAACTTTTTACTCTTTTCACATCTTCCAGTCACACAACTGGAAGATGGTTCCTCGACAATTATTGGAATTATTGGAATCAAGAGTTGAGATCTATCCGACAGGCAGGCTGTTATCGGAAATGCATGGGCAACTTAATAATCTGGGCAATATTAATGAAGTTACGTTCCTTTGTGTGCCAGTGCATAATAGCTTACAAGTAAAAGGATGGTTTATTGCTCTGGCTAGGAAAAGCACAGCAACTACGCTCAAGACTGGAAAACATTTCTTAAGATAGTCTTCCCAAGAAGAGCTTAGAAAGCATTGCTTTCAGAATCTTCCCAACATTGAGGCAGATTAAGAGTTTTCTAGTGAAGGGAACGGTGTGGAGGCATGCATGTGAACAAAAGTAGGCTTTATCATGGGGCACACGAAGAAGTATGAGACCTTAAACACGACTACCACCTGCAGATCATAATAGTTCAACATTTCTTCAATGAGTATAATTTGATTCTTTCTCCTTTCTTTCATTTTAATGTGAAGTTTATTTTAGTGGAAATACAGTGAAGAATAGTTTATTTCTATTATGTTTACAAAAGAAAGATCATAATAAGAGAACATTCTATTATACAATATATAATAATCTATCTAGAAAGTAGGAAAGAGTTACTCATTTGAAAGCATTGGCTCTCTAATTGAATAGAACAAGAGATAGCTCATATCTGAAAACAATGCTATGCTTGTAAAATAATCATATAAAGAATATTTACATACAAACAATATATATATAAATATATATATATAATGTAATCTCATTGTTTTAATAGAGATCCTTTGTTAGTGTTGTCCTCCATACTAATAAAACACCCGCAGCATCATCACATACGTATATGGGAAAGGACCATGTGTACAGCCAGAGTTGAATCTTCCAAACTGAGATTAATGTCCTTTGAATAGGCAAACTAGGGGCGAATCTTCATCCTCCATATTAGTGCTCACTCTTGTTTTAGGCCTATATTAAAGTATCTTCCGGAACAATTTATTATGTTAGAATCCTTTCTTACACTTGTAGGTCCAAGTTTAAATTAAATGTACCACGCATTATTTTTACATTATAGAACAATGTTTTACTAAACCTGACTGGTTTAATGTTTTGTTTATACAAATATTCACATGTAATTTTGTTATGCAGTTTTGTTATGTTTTATTTTATTCTTTTCTTAAATTTAATATTAAATACAATAAAATAATTTATAAAATAAATTAAACAATAACGTCTTTTTGTTCTTTTCGAATTAATGCTCATTTTATTTTATTTTTTTTTTTTTTTTTTTTTTTTGAAGTATCATGTAAACTCAAAAATTTGTAGTTTTGATTTATATAAATAAAATCCAGAAGGTTCTAAGGTAAGTGTAATCATTATTGATATATACTGTTTGCGTATATTATTAATCCTTTCGAATACTGTGGAGCTAAAAATAAAGTAAATCAGCTGGAATTCGTCTTGGACTGTTCAACCAACTTTTATCTTTTTATGAATTTTTTACATTTAATTTTTTTTTTTTTATCTGAAATTCAAAGTTAATTAGTTAATTTTCTCTAAAAGAATGGTTCTATGTGGAAATGATTTGCCTGGGGGCAAGATGATTAAGACAACGAGGCACGAAGTTTCCGCTACATAAACCAAGTCTTCGGAGTTCCCACTCAATAATTCCATGATAATCTACAACGATTAAGGTTTAATGGAAGTTTTGATGGATGGTATTGGTAGACTATGATGAACAACGGCTAGAGATACCTGTTTCAAAGCTCTTATCATACTACGGAACCGTCATTTAGTGGCTCCCGAGGTTCGCGGCCAACTGCAAATGGTCTATAAAGTATAGGTGCGCATTGAAACGGTCAGGAGAAGGCTGCTCAAATGTGATCTAGTCTCTAGAAGCCCCGAAGAGTGTCTTTAGTATTGTAGAGAATTGGGCAAAAAGGCGACATCAATAGGAAGTGTTCACTTAACAGTTTAATCCTGTTTATACCAATCTGATAAGTGGGACCTGAATGGACTAGACGAGAACAATGTTTTTTTCTATGTGTCTTGCGTGAGTCACAGCCTTTCCAGCAGCAATCAGTTATGGTATGCAGTGGAATCAACTACATGCCCTTATAGAATTACCATACAAAACAGCGGTTTGAAGAAGTATATTTCATATTATAAGGTTCATTGAAAGTCCTTGTGGAAGTTGTGATCCATGTATTGGAGACAACTTTGTGCTAATGCATGAAATGCTCGACCACAAGTTGCTCAAGGTTTCAACAATATTTGGATCAATGACTTGGCCACATAAATTCTTTAGAATATATGAGGGACATTACTGGGAAACATGTCAGACATCATTCGCCACTTTTAATCTCGACTTAGAAGAACACTCCGAATTGCTCTTGTGTAAGAGTGGGATACTGTTCCACAAGATGAAATCCGGTCGCTTATATACTCTACGCCAGAGGCGGTAATATGTAAGAATCATCAATAACTTTGTCGCTCATTAATTTATCCCTCTAACGCTTTTCAGGTATTGGGTGAATTTTCTTTCAAACCATATGGTTCAATGTTTTTAGAGCGCTCTACTGGGCCAAAAAATAATCATTACTTCTCTACCTGCCAAGATTAGTAGGGTGTTACTTATCCCCCACCACCTCTATATTTATGTTTCGAAAATAAATAAAATTTGAGTTTAAAAAAAATTTGTCTCTTTATAGATATTAAAAGAAGAGATTATAGAATATTAAAAGAAGTAAGAGAAAGTCGTAAGAAAAAGGACAGCAGATTTTTTCTTGTATTAAGGCGCTTCATCGTCTGTGATCATCGGCATCCGGAGGCTCTTATTCTCGCCTCCGAGTAGAATGTTTTCGGTAAGACAACATTGCCGACCATTGACGGGGCTCGCGAGAGTCTAGCGCGCTATCGGAGAGTTCTCTCCGGAACTAATTGTCCGGCTTTCAGTTTTGCTATTAGAAAGCATAGCCTACATCAGATCGCAGACTGATTGTAAAAATTATTTATTAAAATAAAACAAAAAAATTGTGGAAAGGGTTATCTCAGTGGTAGCGCAATAGACTATCACGCGGGGTCCCAGATCGAGTCCAGGCAGTGACAAACACAATACCATATACCCTATCCCGTCTATCTTGCCCACTTGTACATGGAACGAACTTTCAAGCTTTCAAGAACTGCATCAAGTTTCCACCAAGAGCTACTCAAAATCATATATGCTCGCCAAATACGAAGTTCAAATTAATCTAGAAACACCATCAAGAAGCCCTCTTACAGGCCAGAGAATTTTCTGTGATCGTTTTATAATGTTATGGTGTGATGTGTATTTGTAGTATGCTGGTAAGCTGTGTAGCAGGAGCGGTATTGTAAAATAAGGGCTTGTATGTTTGTTTGAGATAGAGATTAGAAGTATAAGAATAATAAAGAACACACTGGTAGAGTAAATTAAATATATTCTCTAAGAGAAATTAAGTAGTACTTTGAAAATCACTATAAAATCTTATAATAAATTCTTATAACTTGATACTGGTATAGCTCTGATGCTCACCTTAATTTCTAGCACAAGTCTGTCTTTAAAGGAATCTCTTCTCTTTGTTCCTTCAATTCCTCCCCTGTGAGAAGAAGGGATAGTACAATGCCATAATTGCTCTTGTACCGTACCAGTAACTGGACTTGTATACCTGGGCTTGTCCTTTTGCAAGGGAATGTCAATCTTTTTCTTAATTTTGATTTATTTATAAATTATATTATTTCCAAGTTTCTTGCATCCATCACAGTTTACATCCTCAGAAAGACCAATCGTTATAACTCGGCAACGCTACCATACTACCCTACTATCGCTCATCACCCTCGCTCAGATTTCTCTAAATATCTCTTTACTCAATCTCCTAGAAAAAAAGAAATCGTGAATGCAGGGCACTCATTGTGTGTTATTCTTTTTCAATATCACGTGTCCTGGTATCATTGCCGTTTCCTGCCAACTATCGTTGAAATTGGATTATTAACACCGCCAAACTTAATTTATTTATTTGGAAAATATCCGGTGTGAAACATTCACACAACTTTCTCTTATTCTAATTTTCAAAATTGTACGTGACAAACTTTATAGTTAGTGTTCAAAATTTAATAAAATTCGTCGGCGATTTTATGGAGAAAATCACAAACACCTAAAAACCTTCAGTAAAAACACACTTCCGGTTTATTAATTTTCTTCAAACTAGGAATTTCAACAACATATTTAATTCTGATTAATATTTTTTAGATGATACAATTGTATAATTAACTGAACCACCACATTAAAGGAATCCGTAACCCCACCACTCCCCCCAAAAGTACCCTTAACTAAATTTTCCCGAACAAATGTTTCAAATAAAAGTTGTAGAAGTTTAACATGTTTAAAGAAAATCGTTGGAGCCATTTTTGAGTAATTCGCAAAAAATTAAAAATACCGTTCAGTAAAGTGGTACTTCCGGTTGAGGAATTTTGACAGATAACTTACTGTCGGATCCCATAGTGATACCTAAACGGAATAACAAGTTTAAACTTTCTATGATTTTTTGTTTTTGAGCTATGCTGTTCCAATACATACACATACACGCCCTTCTCTAAAGGACACTTTTTTTGGACTCAGGGGATCTCAAAACGGATGTTTCCTGCGAAAACTCAATATCGAAAATTTGGCACGATTACAATTCTTCCTCTTACTAAGAGTAAGAAAAAGTGAAAATTACATTTTTTTAATATGTAAGTATTATGGAGTAAACTCAAATATTTTAGAAAATCAGCTAAACTAAAATGAAACAAAGTTAATAAAAAAAAGTGGAAAAAAATTGAATTTATAAGAAATTATGTAAAAGAAAAATATAATCTTAATTAGGTTATTTTGAGAAATAAGTACCATTCATTTAGTTAATTCAATTAGTGGATGTGAAAAATAAATTTTCGTTAAAGAAATTAAAGCTAATTAACATAATTATTGTTTGAAAGAGTGTACTTTTAATATAATTTGTGTAATTACATTAAAGGGAATTAAAAATAATTACTTAAACTGATGTAGTTAATGTTAATGCCATTGGTATCGAACAATGTTTCCTTTCAAAACACAAAAATCTTTTTTCAACAATGAAACTATGTATTTCTAGACAGGATTTATTGTGTTGAAGAACACAACCTCGAATTGTGTTCTCTGTCAGATACAATTAAGACAATGACAAAAAACTAGACACGAATTGATGCCAAACAATAAACATTATATCTAAGCATTATTGTTACAAATTATGAAAGCATTAACCAATAAAAATCTCCTTGTGGTAGTTAGTAATAATCTATTGGCTTAGTCTGTTTTAAATTATAAAACTAGTTTTTGCTCTTGAATATTTTAGATATGATGTTACTTTATACATAGACTATCTTAAACGAAGATTTGCAAGTTTTTGAATACCATTTCCTTGAAGAAGTTGGGAATAGACATGGGAATGATTCATTAGTAAGTTAGGAAGTTTAGAAAGTTTCCTCGCAAAATGGGAGAAACATTTTTTATGAAAACGAAAACCATGCACAGTGTAGTCAATGGTAAGGATGGAACGCGGAGTAAACGAAAAAGATATAAAGAAGGAAAATCAGAAAAGGACATCCGCTTCTTTAAAAGTTCATCATTCAAAATCTGAGGAGCATCATTTATGCATTATTGAGCGTTAATTATAACTGTGCTTTAAAATGTTACAATATAATTATTAAAGATCTCTTCATACAGTTTAGTAACATCATACATGATCTTAAGTGAATGAATAAAATCTCTTCTGCGGTACAAAGAAAAAGAAGACAGCCGAGACAACAGATTTTGTCCAACTTTGCGGATTCATTCACTCCAAGAAGAATATTATGGTGTTACTTCATCTCCAAAAGTTACACCATTTTCATCAACAAAATGGTGATATATTATAAAATCAACAACAAAATGAAAAGAATTGGTGTTACAAAGTACGATTAGTTAATAACATACTTACTTACTTACTTACTCAATGGCACTCCAGTCCTTGAAAAACTTTGGCCTCACCAACATTTTGGAGCCACTCCTGGCGGTCTTGAGCTTTTGTGCGCCACCTTCTGACGCCCATCCTACGTTGGTCAGCAGCCAAGCAAACCTAGGTCTTCCTTTTAACCTTTGACCCCCAGGCTTGCTGTAAAGCAGCCTTCTGGGGGTCCTTTCTTCCGTCATTTTTTCTACATGACTCAGCCATTTCAGTCTGGCCATCTTTTATGGTAGTCACAAGGTCGTACTCCCGGAATAGGTCGCGAAGCTCTGCATTTGTGCGTATCCTCCATTTTCCATTTCTTTTTATCGGCCCATAAATTTTTCTCAGCACTTTTCTCTCCCAAACAAGAAGAGCTTTTCCAGCCTCCTTTGTCAGGGTCCATGTCTCACTTGCGTACATAACTACGGATCGGATCACAGTTTTATAAAATAATTCTTTAGCCTTTTCTGGCAGATTCCGAAACCATAAGGCTTTTTGCACCGATTACTAGCCGCTAAACGTGCTTTGATTTCCGCCATTATACTACACCGCTCCAGGGTTCTCTAGAAATATTATAGAGTTACTTCATCTCCAAAAGTTACACCATTTCCATCAACAAAATGGTGATATATTTATACAATCAACAATAAAACTATAAAAAAAATGAGTATTATAAATTACGATTAGTTTAATAAAGCTCCCTTCTTTTGGGTGTGGCAATGTGCAGTTTATTATATCCATATACCAGTGGCTAATAGCATGTATATATTGTTGGAAAACACCATGAAAGAAAAAGCTGAATAGTTTATAAAAAAAAAAAAAAATAGTAGGAACATTAGCCACGACCTAGTTAGTTAACAAGCAAACAAGCAGAGTGCAGTATTGGTGCAAAGTAATGGCTATATACAAGTTGTTAATGTATATACTGCATCAGTTTTCTGTATATAACAGACACTAACTACAGATTACTGGCTGTTAGCTTTGCATTAAAAACAAAAAAAAAAACAAAATTAAAAAAGAAAAATTATATTCCAGTTTCCCTAGCGGCCCTAACACACATTTTAGAAGTATATAAAAGTTTTTATCAGCACTCATTTTTTTTTTTTTTTAACACTCTAACTTCCCCATTATTTGCTACAGACCCACATTCCCTGGTATGTCCCCTTCGTTAATTCAGGTATAATATTTAAAAAAAAAAATTTGATGTAGCCTTAAGGCAGTCAATACAATTAAAATTGACAATTTTTTTTTAAAATGGCATTTTATTCAACGTTCAGTTGATTTAAGGGTCCACATTTAGAAGGTAGGGTAAAGAAACGCTTCTAGAGCAAATAGCAGTTAGCGAATGAGATTACAAAGAGACTTACTGTCAGGGCGTCTATGGCTTGAAATCATCAACTCTTCCTGCAACAATCCTGAAATAAATTTTTCAATGCATATACGAGGTGTGTAAATTAAGTAATGAGACTGATTTTCTAGTGTTTGATCTGGCAACACTGGAGACGCGGCGCATGCTTGGTAGGGCAAGTAGACATCTGATACACGTCCAGTGCAAATTTGAAAATGCTAGAGTTGTTGCACTGTCCGTAGTGACTTTTTTTGTAAGCAAGGTTTTTTCAGTGCGTTTTAAAAATGAGTGACATCAATTACGAGCAACGTTGTGCTATCAGGTTTTGCTTCAGACTTTGGCACAGTGCAATGGAAACGTTTGAAAAACTGTGCCAGGCCTATGGAGACAATGTTTTGTCGACAGCACAGGTTTTTAGGTGGTTTAAGTCGTTTGCAGAATGAAGGGAATCAATTGAAGACGACCTCGCAGCGGAAGGCCTTCATCTTCAAGAACCGACGAAAATATTAGCAGCATCCGCGATCTCGTGCGTTCAGATCGTCGTTTGACAGTCCGAATGATCGGCGAAGAGTTGAATTTGACTCACACAACCGTTCATCAAATTTTGACTAATGAATTGGGGATGAGAAAAATCTGTGCAAAAATGGTTCCGAAAAATCATTCACAAGAGCAAAAAGACAGCAGAAAGGAAAGGAGCCTTGACTTTTTGGAAGCAATTGAAAACGATCCCAGTTTTTTGGAACGTTATTACAGGAGACGAGTCTTGGGTATTTGAGTATGACCCAGAAACTAAGCGTCAGAGCACGCATTGGCACACTTCAACCTCTCCAAGGCCAAAAAAAGCAAGAATGAGCAAGTCAAAAATCAAATGCATGCTGATTTGCTTTTTTGACAACCAAGGAATCGTTCACAAAGAATTTGTGCCTCAATGCCAAATGGTAAACCAACATTTTTTCCGAGAAATTCTTGAGAGACTTCAAAAAAGAGTCATGCGTGTGAGCCCAAACATCAAAAACAAGTTGGTGTTGCATCACGACAATGCTCCGTGGCACACCACGATTTCTATTAATGAGTATTTGGCCGGTAATAACATTCCTGTGGCTCCTCAGCCTCCTTATTCACCCGACTTGAGTCCATGTGGCTTTTTCTTGTTCCGCAAATTGAAAAATCACCTCAAGGCACGTCATTTTGGAACATTGGAGAATATTCAAACAGCCGTAACCGACCAACTGAAGTCTATTCCAGTATCCGAGTTCCAGCACTGCTATGACGAATGGAAGAATCGTCTTCAGCGTTGTGTGGCTTCCCAAGGTAGTTGCTTTGAAGGGGACAATGTTGAATTGTAAATTTATTTGAATAAAAAAAAGATAAAAAATCAGTCTCATTACTTAATTTACACACCTCGTATATGCATTTACCAATCCAAGTTTAAAGAAAACTCGATTGAGAATTTTTAAGTACTTAAAAACCAATTCTGTTAAAGACACATTTCCGGTCAACTTATTTTCTTCCAACAAGGAATCCTAACAATAAAGGTAATATGTACTTAATATTATAGATGGATGGTGATATAAAGATTGATAATGTAACTATTAAATTATTAGCATTTGCCGATGGATTTAGTAATTCTTGTCTTCCAATGGGTTCACACTTCAAAAAAAAAAATGACCGTGGCTCTTGATGGTTATTGTCAAAAGTGGAATTTGGAGGTAAATTTGCGTAAATCTAAAGTAATGGTTTTCCAAAAACGATGGTAGGCCTGCTAAAAATGAAAAGTGGTAATTTAGGAGGAAAAGAATTGAAGTTGTAAAAAGTTATAAGTACTTTGGGAGTAACGCTTACTCCCACTTTAACCCTAGAGCCACATTTTAAGGACAGGCTGCCAAAGATTAAATGTGCAATTAATAGTTTTAATAATATTATTTTAAAACAAAAATATAAATTTTTCATCCAAGCTGAAAATATTTAATTCCGTCTCTAAAGTGTAGTTTGCTGTTGTGCTCAAATTTGGGGGCATACAAATGTATGATAGTGTTGAGAGTCTTTTACGTTTTTTTTATAAAGAAAGTATTTTGTTTGCTAATTAATACCCCAAATTATATATTGTACTTAAAGAGCAATCTTAATCCAATTATTTTGCACACTTTAGAGTTGCACATGAACCATATTTATCATTGCCTCGATCTCCCAACACACAGATACTCTTATTTCTTGACGAATATAATGGAGTTGTTGAGGAGAGAAATTAGGTTTGATTAAATGAACGAGATAAGAAGATACTAATATAATGTAGGTAAGTTTACACTAACTAACTGGACTTTATAATGAAAATGATAGAATGAATGGTGTGAGTAAAGATATCACACGATGCGATGTACAGTTGTATGGTTGTATCTGATAGATATCCTCTAGATAGATTCCCACTGGCTTATATACACAGGTTCTCCCACTCTAGCCTGTCTAAGTCAGAGAGTAGTCTCTGTTAACCAGAGAGGGCCTCTCTTCTCTCTGCTGTGGTTGCATTATCTTTGCGGTATCATTACAACGAAAAAGATTATGGAAAAAAAGTTATTTTGGTTTAAAGAATGGATAAATATTTGTAATCTTCATGGTATTCTCCTCTAGATAGTTTAGTATGTAGGCAGTCCAAAGTTGATCATACTATTTCTATTATAAAAGACAGTAATGTTTAATAATACAGGCAAAAATTTATAAATAGTCAGAAACATGTTTGGTATAGGGAATTGGATTTTAATAAAAACAATTATATTTATAGTCAACACAAGTTAAGTGGATATTCAAGATAAGAGGAGAGCTATTGTATTTAATGAATATACTTACTGAACAACAGTTCTCCGCCCGACCACCAGGTTTGCACCAAGTGGACCTTCACTAGGGAGGCACACCCCCACTACACTAGGACTCTCCTACTCCACACTACAGAGGGGAGAACTTTCACCGACTAGACCCGCCTACTGGACCATCCCTACCACCTCAGAATCGTATATAAAGGGCTACCCAGGGCCAGAATAGTCGAGAAGTACTCAGCGATTAGAACCTTTTCTAATAGTTTTGGCGCTAGCTAGGCAGGCCCTTAACTGACTTCTCCGAGCATCTGCGCTAGGCAAGAGAGCCAGGCCGTTTGCTCATCCAGCGATCACCGTTTCAGGACATCTACGCTAGGCAGGAGAGCCAGGCCGTTTGTTCATACAACGAGCACCGATATAACATTTGCGCTAGGCAGGAGAGCCAGGCCATTCGTTACCCAACGTACTATTAGTCGTTGTCAAGACTAGGTAAGTAGTGTGCGCTAGGCAAGAGGGCCAGGCCACTCTACTCGACGAGCGACGATTGACAATCTGTGTCACTCCCTGAGCGAACAGATTGGTCATAGCAACCATTTACTGTATATATGCTTTTCAGAATATATGTAACATTTTACTAAGTGTGCTTTGACATTTACTGGGTGTATTTTATTTGCAGAATCACGAATCCTAGTTCACCACAAACCCGTGATATTTATTCTGTAGGAACGGATCTTATTATCCTTACTAATAAATCCTAACTGCAAGAAAATCTATTACATATAATAGCACCCCACCAGGGGAGTTGTTATATTACGCAAAAACTGTTAAAATTTGTTCATTATGTAGCTCTAATCTGATCGAGGATACTTTTCATTTTATATCCGAATGCCCTCTGTTGGAGACTTTTAGGATGAGATTTTTTCATAAACAATCTTTGACTGTTGCAGAATTTAAACAATATATAATTTGGTAAAGATTCTCTCGTAAATGATTACATTATAATAAACGAATAATAAAATCAGTTAACAATAATTTAATAATTATGTTTTTAATATGAATAATTAAGTTGTGTATGACTCTGAATTAGATTATGCAACTCCTCAGACGGTCGTAGACCATGAGAAGTGTCTTGATGCTTGTATTATTTTAAATATTGTATATTGTATACAGTTATTTGTAAATAAAGCATAATAATAATATATTATATATGACTAGAATCGTACATTATAATAAAATGGCACTTTATAAGAAAGCCATAAGTTTCCGTTCACCTGGGACCCTCCAGAAATCAATTTTCAATTGGACAATTGTTACAAACCAAAATGATAGGCTTCTATTGTTAAAAAAAAAATGTTAAAAAATACTTAATTTTCCGATTGAGACGGAGACAATACCTTGCTATAAACTGACTGAGAGTGCTCCATTAGCATTCCAAGCCAATACGATGACTCTGAAGATTAATTCAGTGAAATATGGGGAAAATAGGGTTGGTTTATAGCAAATCACTGATCTAGAAAAACCTAAGTGTTTTCCATGAAAATGACCGCTGGCGGAACCCTAAAAGATTTTATTTAATTGATTATTACTGAAATTTAAAGAAAATAGTAAAAAAAAAAAAAAGAAAAAACTCTTTTAGTCAGGTCGCATTTTCGTTTGACAGATATTGACCGGAATCTTCGTGTCAGATAAGAGATGGTGATGCATTAATGGGTATCAGAGACATTTTCCGTGGTAACCTGCTTCATTTTGTGGTCATCGACCGGTTTCGGGCGTTCGCCCATCTTCAGGATGCGTTTTCAGACAGTGTGATAACACAGACTTGCACAGAGCAAATTCAGTTTATACACTCACCACGGAAAATGTCTCTGTTGCTTTCCAGCTCTGCGGAACTTGAGTGATATTTCGCTTGAAAGACATTTTGTTCGTAAACTAATTCACACACACAAATATATAATATATATATATATACATATTCACGTACATGAAGAACATTACATAAACAAAGCTAAAAGCATTTTTTCCCCACTCAGGTCATAATTCAATTTTGAAAATTTGACATTTTTCCAATGATTCCTTTCATTAAGAATAAGAGAATTGAAAAAAAAAAAGCTAGGATTTGATTTACTCATACAACTTTCTCAACTACAGTTTTCAAAATTCTAAATTCATGTTTCCACTTTTAGACATGATTGCACAGTCATTTGAACAGTGAACATCACATCTTTTGCTCTGTGAAATATACTTATAATTCAGTAGTTTGTTGTTCGAATAAACCGCTGAAAAGTGTCTCAGTGACCAATTTAAATACGCGCTACACGCTAAAAGTACTTTAAATATCGTAAAGTGTCTCTTTCTGGCTAAATCAATTAACTTTTAATTGGTTTAAAAGAAGAATACTTGTACATACTGTAAGTAGCTGTTTATATAATTACTAAGTTGGACGATGAACTGTATTGTAAATATTATTTGTACATAGTGTATATAGACATTGAATACTCATTCTCTCCGATTTCTATTCTCTGTACATAATTCTCTTTCTCTTTTGAATTCTTTTAAATTACGCGAACTTTTTTTTTTTTTTTTTTTTTCTTATTATTTTTAAGAATGAGTGATAACATCAACTGTTTTAGTAATGGGCCTTAGTGACCATACTGTGTTAGGAAGCTCTACTGACAATGAGTCAACTACGTCAGTAACTTCAAAAAAGAGAACCAACACAGCGGGCAGCTCACCCAACAAAACAAAAAGGCTGAGAGACTCAACTCGGGTTACCAGATCCTCTGCCAAACAACAACCCAAAGGTTCACTGTCTTCTCTCAGCCAGCCAGCCTATCTTTCGACAGCCTGCAATGGCCGACATGCAAACAGCTACTACGAGCACTGCTAATATTGTCACGCAGAGTGCAATTACAGTCATAGCTCCACCGGGACTCTTGTCGGATAATCCCTTTGCGCCGCTTTCTGAGCTAGAAGAAATGGAAGCCGCACCTACCGCGCCAGTGCGCACTCACAAACCACCACCTATCTATGTGAAAAATGTTCAGAAATACTCAGTTCTCTGCACTAAATTAACTGAGATAGTGGGAAAGGACACATTCACTTGCAAAGCGCGAATTACTGATTTAGTAATTAACCCAAAAACAGTTGAGAGTTACAGAGGCATCATCAGGTACCTCAAAGAGCGCAAAGCCGACTACCACACCTTCCAGCTAGAAGAAGAGAAGTCATACAGGGTAGTCATAAGAAATTTGCATCAGAGTATTCCCGTAGAGCTCATTAAGAAAGAGCTTACTGAGCTTGGCCACACGGTACGGAATGTAACACCAGTTATTCACCCTGTCACGAAGCAAACGCTCCCACTCTTCTTCGTAGATTTGGAACCCCGCCCGAATAACAAAGATATTTTCGACATTGAAATTTTATGTTATTCTCGAATTAAGGTCGAAGAGCCCCATAAACAACGACTTATAGTCCAGTGTAAGCGTTGTCAAGAATACGGACACACAAAAAGCTATTGCCAGCACAAGCCAAGGTGCGTAAAATGCGCCGGCGACCACTTCACCCCGGATTGCGGAAAGCAGCCGAACACTCCAGCTACATGCGCACTATGCAACGGCGAGCATCCTGCGAACTACAAAGGTTGCATAGTTCACAGAGAACTACAGCGATCGAGAAGACAACGACCTGTTTACGAGCATCCTTCAGCCCACCGAAGAACACAGCATCCAGCCGATCAGCCGCCACCAGTACCTCAAGTACCAAGACACTTTCCTTCTTTCAACCCAGTCAACAAAAACATGTCATTTGCTCGGGTGGTCGCGGGGCCACAACCGCCTTTAGCTCCCCCTCCACTTCCAATTCCTTCAAACTCAGGAGACATCAATTCACTCCTCAGTTCTTTCCTATCAGACTTCAAGTTACTTATCGGGCCTCTGATAACTCTCCTCACAACTGTAGTCAGCAGGCTCCTTCCCAACCAAGCTCCTTAATGCCCATCACCCAACATTCCCTAACCCTTCTCCTCTGGAATTCTAACGGACTAACAAACCGCAGACAGGAACTTGAAGTACTACTACATGACAAACGTATTGACGTAGCTTTGATAACTGAGACACACTTCACTGACAGATCAAGGTTCTTTATTACAGGATACACAACTTACAAGACTAACCACCCTGACGAAACAGCTCACGGAGGAACTGCAGTACTTGTTCGCAGTTCCTTATCACACTTCCTAATCCCATCCCAAGCAACACCCTCCCTTCAATCTACCGTCATCTCTCTGTTGTCGGAGCCATTTTCCTATACCTTGGCAGCCGTGTATTGCCCTCCCAATCAAATAATCCTCCAAAACCAACTTTTATCCTTCCTCTCCTCTCTAGGTCCTCGATTTATATGCGGTGGTGATTACAACGCGAAGCACCCAAGCTGGGGCAGTCGTCTGGCGAATCCGAGAGGCCGAATACTTTTTAACATCCTTAATCAAAACAGTTACTCCTACTTATCCCCATCCCAACCGACTTATTGGCCAACCTCTCCTCGTAAAAGACCCGATCTTCTTGACTTCTTTATCTGCTCCAATATTTCATCCTTATATACTGACGTACACACTCTAAATGATTTATCCTCTGACCATAGCCCAGTTATCCTAACTCTTGACATCCATCCAAAACAAATTCCTCCCAGGCAATCACTTATTAACGGGACTGTAGACTGGGACGTATTTCGAGAGACTATAGAGCAAAAACTGAACTTAAACGTACCTCTTAAGACACCACAACAGCTAGATGATAATGTACAATACTTGACTGACTCTATCCAACAAAGCGTGTGGCACTCCACCACACAGCTCACTCCACCCAGAAGACCGACACCTCAAAACCTCCCACTCCATCTAAGACAACTAATTACAGAGAAACGTCGTGCGAGAGCTCTCTGGCATCGCACCAGATACCCCTCTCATAAGCGACTTTTCAACCAACTGACCAGACAACTTACTAACGAACTGCAAGAATATTATAACGAACAATACTCAACCTTCACTGAAACACTTACAACGGATGACAACTCTCTCTGGACTGCTACCAAGAAAATACTTAAATACAAAAACATCTCTCACCCTCTTCAACAGACGGATGGTTCTTGGGCTAAATCCGATGAGGAGAAAGCCCAATGCCTAGCTCAACATCTTTCCTCAGTTTTCACTCCACACCCAGACTCACAAGATTTACAACATACTGAAAACATCACTAACGAACTTGACATTCCTCTTCAGCTTTCACTTCCGCCTAAACCGTTCACTCCTAAAGAAGTTAAGAAGATAATCCTTAATCTCCCCAAAAAGAAAAGTCCTGGCTATGATCTGATCACATCCAACATCCTACTCCAGCTTCCCAGAAAGGCAATAGTTTTTATTACCCATCTCTACAATGCAGTCCTTCGAACCACCTACTTCCCCATCCTCTGGAAATTCTCTTCAGTGAGAATGATACACAAGCCCAAAAAACCTACACACCTCCCCACCTCATATCGGCCAATAAGTCTTCTGCCCTTATTAGGGAAAATCCTTGAAAACCTCCTCTTAATCCGTCTCCAAAATGAAATAGCAGCCCTAAATGTCATTCCTGATCACCAGTTCGGCTTTCGGAGTTGCCATTCGACTGTACACCAGACGCATCGCGTTGTGGACGTCATCGCTACCTCCCTTGAGCTGAAACAGTACTGCCCGGGTGTTTTCCTGGACATATCGCAAGCTTTCGACAGGGTATGGCACCTAGGGCTGCTGTATAAGCTCAAGGCACCTAGGGCTACCTGCAACCTATTACCTTGTCCTCAAGTCCTACCTGTCCGACCGTTTCTTCCATGTAGTCCAAGGTGCCTCATCCTCTCCTATTTATCCCATTCTTGCAGGAGTTCCTCAGGGAAGCATTCTTGCTCCCCTCCTCTACACACTATTTACGGCTGACCTACCAACTCACCCAAACACTATCACCTTTACCTATGCCGATGACACGGCAATCCTTTCTCCAAACATAGATCCTATCGTGGCAACACGAACCCTGCAATCCCATCTTCACATCCTCGAACCCTGGCTTCGGCAATGGAGGATTGAGGTAAATGAATCCAAATCTAAACATGTAGTCTTCACCCTAAACAAAAAAACACTCCCTTCTCTTTACCTGAATAACATTCCTATCCCTCCTGCGAACCAAGTACGATATCTTGGCCTACATCTAGACAAACGACTAACGTGGAACCCTCATACTAGACTCAAACGAACTGACTGCAACTTCAGATACAAAATGTTGAAACGACTACTTGACAAACGCTCTAAACTTACTTTACTGAACAAAAAGAGACTCTACACTGCCCTGATAGCCCCAATATGGACATACGGAATCGAACTTTACGGTACTGCTAAACGATCCAACCTTAACCGTCTCCAAACCCTACAATCCAAAATCCTGAGAACCATCCTCAATGCTCCTTTCTATGTCTCCAATCATACTATCCATTCCGATTTAAACATACCATTTGTCTCTGACCTAGCCCAATCCCGCTACACAAAATTTCATTCCAAACTATCCTTCCATTTTAATCCCCTAATCCGTGACCTATCCTCAAGAACACTTCCTTCAAATCCTCATCGAAGACTAAAGCGGAGGTGGCCGCGCGATCATCTAAGTGCAGAACGGCGGCCTCCTAGGATGGCTGCTGTGTAAGATTGCCTCCTTGGCGAACTAGCGGCTCCCATCACTGGATGGTCGCCGTTCACATCGCTCATGCCAATTTGTATATATATTTATTTATATGTACAATATTCGTACATCAATTTTGCTTGTTGTAAATATGTACAGTTGCAGAAATAAAGTAAAAATAATAAAAAAAAAAAAAAAAAAAAAAATGTTTCCACTTTTAAATATTTGACACTTTACGTTACATCCAAGTTATGACGCATCCATAGGAAAAGTACCAGTGCCGAGTCAGCAGAGGCTGCTTTCATATAAATACAGCCACCGACCAGCAAGCAGTCAGTTCTCAACTCACCACCAGACAGTTCACATCTAATTTCATATATATATAATCAATTGTGCCATTATTATTATTATTATTGTTGTAATTTCTAATAAAACTCCTTTTAAAAAGGCTAGTCAGGGTTCTTGTAACATAACTGGCGCCCGAACAGGGACTGCGAAGGCTCAAGTCTAGTGCGACCATTTGTCTCACCGTGCGACCATTTGTCCCACATTGAAAGAAGACTAGCAGCTCCCACATCAGTGGCTTGTTCGCAGTACTCAACCCACAGGAACCAGGACCATCCTCAGAAGACTGAAGAACGGCAAGCTGGCGAGTCAACAACAACGCCTAAAATCTGTAAGTAACTCATCTGTCCTTAAACCTTCTAAATTAATCATTCCTAAAGAAACTATCCAAACGATCCCCGAAATGGCCCAAATAAATTATAAAATCTCCAAAGAAGACTATGACCACATTCCCTACTTCGACGGAAACCCTTCAGAGCTGGCGTTCTTTTGCGAAATTGTGGAAAGTGCTTACGCTACAGTTTGTGCAGAGAATATAGCGGAACGAGACTATAATCATAATATCTTGTTCATAAAAGTAAAAAGTAGATTAGTAGGACCTGCTAGAAACGTACTCCTTTCTAATAACGTAGACCACTTACTAAATTTATTAAAATACTTAAGAGAAAGTTTTGCCGACTCGAGGTCTTACGAGATATTAAAAGATGAAATTTTCCAAACGAAAATGCATGCTAGAGAGTCTCCCATTGACTTCGTCAATAGGATACAGGAGCTGCGCAATTTGGTTTATATTAGACTTAAACTGGACGGACTCACAGCAGACACACTAAAACAAATAATAACAAGAGTAGACAAAGAAATAATCTTTCATGTCTACAAATGCTTGCCTCCTACATTAAGCAACCATATCATGATATTCGACCCCAACACTCTAGACGAAGTGCGGAGCATAATTTATAACAAATGTTCTTTTATTGTGGCTAATTTAAATTCCTCCTACGGCCCTAAAAAGCCTAACCAACCCTTCAGAAAAGCAAATCCTTACAACCAGCCCCAACAGCCTTACAGACAGCAATACTCTTACAGACCAAGCCCACAACATTTTGTACCAAGCGTCCCCAGGGGTCAAGCCCCTAGCTACCAGTACAAACCAATTGAATATAATCCCAAACCTATAGAACCTACTCCTCAGACCTCTCGTTACCAGTCCCAACCTCAACGACCGAACGTTGGACAATCCTACCATCCTAATCATCCAAACAATCCCGAACACCCCTTTAATCGACCCAGACTACCTCCTGGCTACTTTTCTCAGAACACAGTATCTATGCGTACTGCCGGCAGATCCCGGTTTAAAGATTACATTTCACCGCATGAACTGACTCACTGCCGACAGGGCCAGCCATCGGAAAATTATTCGGAATCTGACAACTCATATAACGACAGAATTACCCGCTTAGAAAAATCCCTCGAAAAAGTAACAGAAAAGTTCGATCATTTTTTAGACGTTGGCCACGGGAGCCAAGAAGGCCCCCCGAATACAATCTAAACCTAGTAGACAAGTCTCTCCCACACTTCGAAGACAGATACGGACTGAAATGGCTCATTGACACCGGATCCGCGGAAAACTATATAAATCCTAACGTTGTCCCGACTGACATCACACTATCTAATGACCCATTCATAATAACCACACCCTATGGGAAAAAGAATGGAGAACAATCTTGCACCTTTAACATTCAAGACACGTTCCACGTCGACTTAGACACTAAATTCCATGTATTCCCCTTCTCTGACAAATACGACATATTACTAGGACACAAAACTATGCAGGCACTAGGAATGAGCATAGATCTAAATAAGAATATCCTTTCCTACCCTCAGGGTATAATCCCTTTAAAATTTACGCTTGAAATCCCTGAAACCAATTCGGACATAGTAAATCTGGAACAGGGAATTAATCTTATAGAGTTACCAATACAAAATAAGGAATTAAAATATGGGCTAATTAAGGAGAATATAAAATTAAATGATAAGGTCACGATAAAAGAAGGCCTTTATAACATTAGTAATAATAAAATTCTATGCGAAGTCGAATCCAAAGATGTAAGGGCCATTTGCCCCGAACCGATGGATGTTGACGAACCGCAAGAAATTTGTACAGACATCCCCGACATAGTAATGACCAATTGTCCCGAACTGTCCGGTGAACCTGTCTTAAACGAAATAAAAAAGGAAATCCCTACTTTAATTAGAACTAGCCACATGAACAAAGAAGAAAAGGGAAAAATAACTAAATTACTTCAAGAATATCCCCAAATAATAAAAAGAGAAAATGATCGCCTAAGTTCTACCAATCTCTTAAAACATAAAATAAGAACCACCGACGAAAACCCAGTATACACCCGAAACTATAGATACCCAGAAATTTACCGGAAAGACGTACAAATTGAAATTGACAAACTATTAGAAAATAAAATCATACAGCACTCAAACTCCCCCTACAACAGCCCAGTTTGGGTAGTACCAAAGAAACCAGACGCCTCAGGGAAAAAGAAAATAAGAATGGTTATAGACTACCGGAAACTTAACAGCAAGACAGTCGAAGACAAATTCCCCCTTCCTAACATCGAAGACTTATTCGGTAAAATAGGACGCGCGACTTACTTCTCCGCGATCGACTTAGCTTCAGGGTTCCATCAAATCGAGATGGACCCCGAATCAGTCCCCAAGACAGCATTCTCTACGGAAAACGGACACTACGAATTCTTACGCATGCCCTTCGGTCTTAAGAACGCTCCCCCACTTTCCAAAGAGCAATGAATTCCCTCTTTTCGAGGATCCCTAACGTACTAGTATACATGGACGACATTATAATTTTCTCGGACAACCTAGACGAGCACATAAAACACCTCAAGACGGTTTTCGAGAGACTGAAACAACACAACCTAAAGATACAATTGGACAAAACGGAATTCTGTAATAGAGAACTACTCTTTTTAGGACATATTATTTCGGACAGAGGCATACAACCAAACCCGGCCAAACTAGAGGCAATTGCAAACTTTCCTCTCCCTAAAACGGAAAAACAAATCAAACAGTTCCTTGGACTTACTGGCTATTATAGGAAAATGATTAAAAATTACGCTAAAATAGCTAGACCACTGACTCTCGCACTCAGGAAAAACAGAACCTTAGTGATTGACGACGACTACAAAAAAGCTTTTGAAACCCTCAAATCCCTTCTACAGAACAGCCCTATCTTACGACTACCGGACTTCGAAAAACCTTTTATCCTTACAACAGACGCCTCCAATTATGCTATAGGAGCAGTCCTATCCCAGAACATAGACGGAAAGGACCTCCCTATTTCCTTTGCCTCTCGCACACTAAATAGACAGGAGGAAAACTATTCCACCATAGAAAAAGAACTACTGGCCATAGTTTGGGCCTGCAAACACTTTAGACCATACATCTACGGACGTAAATTTACTATACAGACTGACCATAAACCATTACAATGGCTACACAACCTAAAAGAACCAAATTCTAAGCTCATACGATGGAAACTACAACTAGCAGACTTTGACTTCGACGTCAAGTACGTACAGGGAAAGACTAACGTAGTAGCAGACGCACTATCACGAAACCCACCAGAGGAACAACACCTTAACGCCTTAGAAACCACCTCTCCAAATCCAGAAGAAGTCCTAACTGAATTCCTCTCTGCCCCTTCACCTGAAAATAGCGACGACATCCTAGAAGACCTAGCCAGAACCCTTAACATTACCGCTGAAGACGACAACGAAGACACTACCGCCGAAAACGAAAACATTAACGCCGATAGACGACAATGAAAGCCTACAAACCCAACACTCCCAAGAATCCTCTAACAGCCAAATTAAAATAATTGACGACAAAACCCGCTGCATTAACGTGGAAAAATTCCAAATTATCCTAACCCGAGGCAACCCCGAGACGAAAATTCCGATCAATAGACCTTTCAATAAAACTCGGTACAATTGGTACACCAGGTACCCATACTCTAACGACATAAACGAATACTGCCTAGAATACTTACAACCAAATCATACGTACGGCGTCCTGTGTTCCCCTCCTATCGAGAACTCCATTGACGAACAGATATACGACCAAATCTTTGCCCACCTGTCTGACATAATAAAGGCCAAATTTCCAACAGTCAAAATCAAACGCTACTATACCAAAAGACTAGACATAACCGACCCCTCTGAACAAGAAGAAACCATTCAAAATTATCACATTGGCAAAACTGCACACCGTGGCATACATGAAGTATACAGAGCTCTAGCTAAACGTTACTACTGGCCAAAAATGCTAGAACACGTAACCAAAGTAATTAACAATTGTTCCCTGTGCAAGGAAGTCAAATACGAACGCAAATCAATTAGACAGGTTTACGAACTTACACCTACACCCTCTAAACCATTCGAAAAACTCCAAGGAGACATACTACACTACGACGGAAAGCAAATTTTCACTATGATAGACTGTTTTTCAAGAAAACTGTATGGTTATCTAATCAAAACGGCATCCGCAAATGAAATTGTCAAATCACTAGAAAACTACCTCAGCATATTCCCGTGCCCCAAAACGATTCAATTTGACAATGGTACGGAATTTAAAAATGGACTGGTAGAGAATTTCTTAAAATACAATAACATAGAAACACACTTCACGACCCCTAACCACTCAGACTCCAACGGACTGATAAACCGAGCACACTCAACCCTCATAGAAATTATGAACATAGTAAACAGACAAAAGAATTGCCCCATATACAAAACTCTAAGACTAGCTTTGATAGTGTACAACAACTCTATAAACTCTAACTTGACTATGACACCTAATGAAATTACGTTCGGGATACAGCCCAATACATACGCAGAAGACCTAATTCTAGAACAACGAGTCAAAGAATATCATGACGACAAGGAGTTAATAGCTCGCGTAATAAAAGAAAAAATTGATAAAGAGAAAGAGACCCGTACAAACAAACTAAACAAAACTTGGGAAGAAATCGAAATACCAGAGGGAGAAATATTTATTAGGGATAAGCAATACGGAAAAGCTAAACCCAAATTCAAAAGAGGAAATTATTCTAGGGAAACTAAATTAGCTACAGTACAAAAGAAATCTTTTAAAGTGCATCCTAATCTACTAAAAAGACCAAGGAAGTTCACACAACAAATTATCTCTGTTACAGACGCAGATAAAAACAATGACTCACACATTCCTACTGCCGATAACGATACTGCTGACGGCGGGGAGTGTAGCCAACGGCCTCCAGATAACTAACCTCATGCCGGGACCTGGGGTTTTGCCCATCGCACTTAATCCAGCTTACGTCATAGACAGATACTACACTTTCATTCATATCGCGGACGTACAACTACTTGACGTAGAACTAGATAAGACTCTTAACGTGATCAGCACTACATATTATCTCAACAAAACAAACCAGATAAAGTCGCTCTTTAAATATTATTACTACCTTCGAAATAAGTTAGATCATTTAATTCTCAACAAATCCAGACCTAAACGTGGACTCATTAACGGCCTAGGTAAAGCCATATCCTGGCTAACCGGAAACATGGACAGTGACGACAAAGAAAGGTACGACAAAATTATAAACACAATCGAACGTAACAGTTTTCACCTCCAGGACAACCTAAAAAATCAGATGGCAATAAACAAAAAGGTAATCGACGAATTCAACCATGACATTCAGATTATACGCAACAACAACGAAAAAATGACCACCTTCTTCTCCAACCCTATAGTAAACCAAATTGAACTAAACCAGCAATTTAATTCTATCTTCTTCAACCTGGTCCTTATCGCCAACAAAATTGGCGACATGGAAAACTCTCTGGAATTCTGCAGACTAAACACAATACATTTCAGCATCTTTCTTCTCAGAGATCTCGAGTCACTGCAAGAATCTCATAACGTAACATTCCTAACCCCGGACATAGAAGCACTTTGGCAATTGAGCAAGGTACACTGCTCGATAAAGAAATGGAACATCTTCTACTTTATCAACGTTCCACTAAAAACCTCTCCTCTTGAAACTTATTTCCTTCTGTCCTATCCTATAGAAAGGGACAATCACCTCCTGACAATTCATGTCCACCCACCTTTGATCCTAAAAAACCAAGATGAGTTATTTACAGCTACCTGTGAAGAAATCAACAGCGCTATGTACTGCCACAACAAAACCAGCATCCAAAACGACTGCATTCGTCAGATCATCACCAACATCGACCTAGTAACATGCAAGACAGTATATACCTCAAGCGCACCATTCATCAAATACATCCCTTTTATTGACTACTACCTAACTTTCAGAACTAAGAGAATAGTAGTGAACAAAGGCAACCGCAACAATACCAGGTTCCTCACTAATACTAGCCTCATAAAGCTGACCAAAGACGAGACCATACTAGACAACAGAGCCATCCACATATACAAGGACTCCAAGGGTATATTAACTACTGCCCCTGTGTACACGCACACCAACCTGAACATATCATTCGAAGACTTGCATCAAATTAACCTCAGAATGGAACCACTGGAACACCTGGAAGAGATACCCAGGAGTTCAGTGACTATTTACTACAGCATAATGGCGATAGCCCTCCTATTATTACTAAGTTCCTCATGTTTTTACTATGTCTATAGAAAGAAACTGAATCCACAGCAAGGTGGAACCCAGCCACAAACCATACTTCTACAGCAAGCACCAACCTCTGCCTACCCCGGACTCTCATGCCATTTGTCGCAGGAGCTCCAAACTTAAGGAGGGAGGAGTTATGACGCATCCATAGGAAAAGTACCAGTGCCGAGTCAGCAGAGGCTGCTTTCATATAAATACAGCCACCGACCAGCAAGCAGTCAGTTCTCAACTCACCACCAGACAGTTCACATCTAATTTCATATAGACATAATCAATTGTGCCATTATTATTATTATTATTGTTGTAATTTCTAATAAAACTCTTTTTAAAAAGGCTAGTCAGGGTTCTTGTAACATAACTTCCATGTAAGTTCTAAAAGTCTTTCAAATTTATAACTTTCATTGCTAAATCTGAGTCTTTTCTGGTATTCCTTGGAAAATTTAGAATCAGTGATTTATGACCATAAACAAAAATTTATTATCCATAACTAAAATATACTAGATACAAAATGAGTTTACCAAAATTTCATGGCCATGATTGATATCAATAAAAAATAAATAAATAAATAGTTTTTATGATGCCCATAATTTTAATTACTAATTATTAAATTATAAATTTACTACATATGAATACATTAATACCACAATAAAATACATAATATTTGGTAAAGTTTAAACTGGATTAGTATATTAGGCAGACCAATGTTTGTTGTACATTGGTACATTAACAACACTGCATATCGAACTTGTACTCAATTGTGGTTTTTAAAGGCAACTGTGGTAGTATTCGATATGTGTACTATGTTACAAAGTGGCAAGGGCTATAACCTTTTTCACTAGGGCAAAACCAATCTGCATATTACATTGGGGTTTTAAACCCGTACCGGCCATAGGGTACACTCATGGGGTTTCTTTAATACACTTGTTCCCTTCTTTTTTTTTTTAACTTTATTTTGTACAATTTATATTTATATATGTGTATATATATTTTTATTATTATTTCCTTTCTGAAACAGTTATTTATCTAGACAATTTGTTTCGAAATTTTCAGCTAGAAACTTTTTTTTTTAAACTTTTACTTTCCTATTTTCACATTACAAATTTACTTAAACCTTATATTTCTTTTAAGGATAATAATTAATAACTGATATTAATTATGGCATCAATTATAAAAGGGTTGTTAATTATAAAATTACAAAAGTTAGCCAAAGGTAACATTGTAGGTAGGTTAGGATAATTTTTTTTTTTTGTTAAAAATTATCATTTTTTTCGACAGGTCTTATATAATGCGTAGCAGAAAATAAAAAGAGTCTTTGATATTAAAATAAAATCACAAAAACTACTAAAAGTTGCCATGACAGATGATATAAAATAAAACTTGGATATTTTAACAAATAAGCCAGTAAAATTCGTAGAATTAATAAAAAAAAAATTTCTGACAGTCTGCTGCGAACCTTCTACTTCATTCACCTGTGCTGAGCCGCTTATAGCTTGTGTTGATGTAAACACACTTATATCGCGTCAAAAACAAAATACTTCATATCTGTGTGCAAAGAATTGTAAGTTAAATTGAATTCCGAACAGTTAATTAATAAGGTAAGTTTTTTTTTTTTAAATACAGTTCGGAAATCTTGACAGTATAAAAGAAAACCCTAAGGCGCAACAGCCCATGAAGGCTTACCGCAGTTTCCACGGCGTTTAGTTCCGGCTCTCGCTACATAGGGCGCTACTAGCTGTAGCTTCCCATTTTTTATCATGATGCTGGGTGGACACCGACTTTGCTCTCACGCTAATCGAACCCTGAATTCTCACACGAAAGGCGAGTGCGCTAGCCATTAGACCAACGCATGAGGACAGAGTATTATAAATTCTTTAATATTAATCAAAAAAGTATAAATACTTTTATGCAATATTCAATTAACATAGACATCGGAGTGAACAAGTATTTTTTATTAATGTGAAAGGATTTTCAAACGAGAAAGCAATATCCAAACCTTTCTTCCATTTTAATTTTTAACACCAAAGATAATTGCTGTTATTAATAATTCTATTATTTCCGTCAAGTTTAATTTCTACTGTGAAATCTGTGCTTAGGATCCTACATAAACAGGATCCTATATAAACAATTTTAATAATTTGCAGTAGAACATTGTTACAAATGTGTACAGTATTTTAACAAATAATATTATATTTAAAATATTTAGATTTTTCTTTAATAAGGTTTATTTATCGTATGTTTACTTTTTCTTATTACTATTATTTCAACTTTTCTACTTCTGTTTGGCCAGACTTCTTTTTACTTTCTCTTATTCCTAGGAAGAGTAACTATTGGGATCGTGTCAAATTTTCGGAATTGTATTACAGTGGAAAGAAATCTGGTTTAAAACATTCACACAATGTTGTTTTAGGGGCGGGTGTTGGTGTAGTGGTTATGAGCATGGACTTGTAAGTGGGAGGACCCCAGTTCGAGTCCAGCGTATAACTGCTAAATTTTATATTTGTTGAAAAATGTTTTTAGTAAAGTAGGTGCTTTCTGCCTCCCGTCCACGATACCTAATTAGGTAGTTGGACGTTAAGCCCGCCTGAATAAGTAGACTTTACTATACTTACAACGTTCTTTTATTCCAATTAATTTTTTTTTTTATTAAATTTTATGGCGTCTGTCTTTAGCTAGATACTTTGTCTTCCTAAATCCACTATGTTTGGAGCTACATTCTGCATATGGAAGCTTCCTCTATTTACTCTTTCAATGTCCATTTCAATGTTCAGCTATTTACAAACATGCTACGAACAATGATGTCTAAGACACTCCTACTAAATCACATCACAACTACTACCTCACCAATAAATATGTTATTCCCATAAATACACCACTCTAAAATAATATACAAATAATCTGCTTATAAAGTTGGCTTGGAATATTGGATATTCTTCCCGCCCCTTTAATCTTCAGCTAAAATTCTGTACAGCAATCACTCTCACATTCATACAGGTGCCGGTGTTGCCAATCACGTCTCAGACCTCCCGAGTTAAAATAGTGCAGTAAAGGCTAAATATACGACAAAAGTTGCCACCTCAGGCCGGTATCCCCCCCCCCAAGCCAATAATTAGAATTTGAAATGTTTTGATGTGATGTGATGTAGTGTAGCTTATGGCGTGAGCGGTTTTGTAAAGGGGCTTGTGAGAATATATGTTTAAGAGAGTGAACTATCAGGCATAAGAAAGTAGTCACCACTGCTAACAATAAATATATTCTATTAAAATAATAACTACAAGTTATTTGCAGTGAAATTATTAACTTATTTATTATTAACTGATGCTAAGAGAGCGTCAGAACAAGTGTTCTGCTTTTGAATGTTTAGCTGAGACTATTCTTGTAAGAAAGCAGAACGCAGACTCTTCGAAAGAATGCCTTCTCTTACAAAACAGTTGGCCAAGGGGCATTGTACTAATTTAACGGATTCTTGTGCCTTTGTCTCTCAGACCTTAAATTACTATACATTTCTTCTTCCACAAAAAATTTAATTAAAAAAAAAATTCTTTGTCATTGTAATGCTTAGAAAGGTTTAGAATTTTTTGCAACGCTATTGATGAATTATCAGTTAACTTATTGGAAGAACTGAATGATGCAATAAATAAATAAATAAATAAAGCAAAGCTAAATATAAACGAAGGAAAATTAAAGGAATAATAAAAGTACAACAGAATGACCTTCATAAAAGTAGTGTGTATAGAAATGCCTATTTTTTCAGGAGGGCTTAAATCCAACTACCAAATTACATGTCTTGACTGAGGGGGAAATACATACTTCATTATTAATTTTATTTTCCGGGGCCATTATTAAATATGCGGGGCCTTGTACTGGGGCCATATTTATAACTAATTCCACCAAATCCGACCAGCTTACCGTGAACATAAATAAATTCATACATATATGCAAAAACTAAATTAAAATTAAAATATTACCTAGTATAAAAACATATCTTAGAGGACAAATAAGTCACATATTCTTTCTTACTGTGTTCATATTTAAATGTTCAATTGTTTAAGGTTTCTAACCGAACAAGTAATAACTAGGTAATTTTAATAAAACGAAATTAAAAACACGTATTATGGATTTCCAAAAAAGTTTCACCTTCTTTATAAGATGTTAATGTTTTAAAAAAATTCAGAAAATTGATACAAACCAAGAATAAGATAATGTAAAAAGAATAAATAAATATAAAATATAAATATGGTTTATATCTGTTTAGTTGCATAATTTTTTTTTTTTTTTTTAATAGTATTATTGTAATTTTCTCGGAATAATTTTCATAAAAAGTCGCTTTTCACAAAATATTTCATGTGGACATTAAACTGTTTCTCTTGTAAATAGGATACACGATTTGAATTGCTAACAAGTAATGTCCCAAACCAGTAGTTAGAAATTTTATAAAAACCATGTTATTTAAGTTGAGTTTCAATGAGTTTACATAGTAATGCTCTCTGATGGGAAATACTAAATAATCTGTACTTAATGAAAATGAAAATTAAAGTTTTATATGTAATGTTTTTAATTAATGTATTAATAATAACAATAATAATAATAATAATAATAGCCTTTATTTGGTTTTAGATTACAGCAATGTATAAAGAACACAAAACAAAATGCATTACCTTCACAAAATAAACGAAAAAAAACTTAAGTAAACCAATTAATAAGAATTTAAATTATCAATCCTCTATAGTTCACTAATTATCATAGTAATACATACAACCATCACTATTCACTAAAACCAGGCCCTAACAGAGCATAGGCCTCTCCCTTTCTATTCCATTCTTCTCTGTCTTGTGGTTTTTTTAATCCTTGATGAACCTGCCTGTTTCACCAACTCATCTGGCCATCATTTCTTCTGTCACCCTCTTTTCCTTCTACTCAAAATAAGTTTCATATTGTAACTAATTTACACCACCTGTTATCATTAGTTCTTCTAGCTACGTGTCCAGCACACTGCCATATGCTTCTTTAATCTTAACCTCAATATCTTTCACAATGGTTCCCTGCTTTATAGCTTCTCACCTGATACGATCTTTACGTTTAATACCCAATATCCTAAGATTCCATTGCTCTTTGAGTAGTATTTAATCTTTGTATATCCTTCTTGTTAGGGTCCTTGTCTGTGAACCATATGTTAAGCACGGTAGCACACAACTATTCAAAATTTGCCCGTTCTTAACTTCACTAATATTTTTATGTTTTAATATGAATTTTAAGGTCCAGAACTTCTTCCAGGTGAGAATTATCCTTTTTAGATCTATCTTGGACATCTACAGTTTGACCTAAATAGATGATTTCGTTCGTCCAGAATAATGGCACACCATTTGACTTTAATCTCTAATCTGGCACCATTCATAAACAACCAGTCAATTGTTTTACTGACATTTAAATTTAGTCCAGCTAAACTACCACCTTCTACTAGTTTATTTACCATTATTTCCAGCATGTTTGGTGACTCTGCAAAAAAAAAACAACATCATCCGCAAATCTAATCCCATTCACATACAGACCACACCTACTACTAATTAATGTTTTAATGGACTGTTAAAAATTCCTTCTATTGATTCTATTTTGGGATAATGAACGGTAGACTAGGTATCTGAGTAGGAATATGATCTTATTTGCCGCGTTTCTAAAACTTCTGTGGAATTTCTAAGATGCTGCAACAAGAATAGCTGATTAAGGCACCTCACATACTTTCATTTCGAAACATTTTTCTACAAAAATCTTGATTTTTCTTAGGGGTTTCTGGAAACTGAAGTAGAATCATTGACGTAAAATTTCAAATGTTATTGGCGCTTTCTATTGGACTTGAGTGTAATCACTTCAAGTATGACTTGCCTTGGGAGGTATGTACCAATCATTACTGTATTTATCTACAGGCTAACTAAAATATCCAACTTTAACCAAAATTTGTGATAAAATTGTATTAACTGTTGTACTATGAGAAAGTTGCGTGAGTGTTTCATTTCAGGTTGTTTTTTTGTTTTTTTTAATTTAAATAATTTTATGTTCGAAAAATTTATAATTAGGACCTATAGAGGAGTTGTGGCGTCAGTTTTTCTATTAAGTTCTATTTCAATACCTACTGGAGAATTTCGCAGATATAAAAAAAATTACCAACGGAATGCTGAGACATTCAAATTCACAACATGTATACTTTAGCATGATTTTGGCTTTTTCTATAAAATTTATTGGTATAAATGTACAGCTTCCTTCTTTTCTTTTTTTCTATCTATTGTGCCTAGGGTTGCCAGATCTAATATATTTAATATATTTTGTTCTTATTGATATATGATATTAGACTCTAAATATACGTCTAAAAATGATATAGTTATCCGATCATTGCGATGATCAATAACAAAATAATTCATATTAGCGAGCCATCTCGCGCCACGCAATCATCAGTGAACAAGTAGTGATTCGGTTGATAGGAGTCTCGTTCATGGTTCCGCTCTCGCCAAGTTGTGTCGAAAATGACAAAACTAAAAATTTAGATTACAAATAATTAAAGGGTGCTCCACATCAACTGACAATCAGATGACATTGACGTCCAAGATATTATGTCCGCAGCTGTATGTGCATTTATTTTTCTTATAAATTAATAAATTTTGAAAGATTCAAGTTGGTTTTTATTTAATAAAGTTTTCAAAAAAATATGTGGTATATTTCTTTCCTAAATGATACATTTTTGAAGTCTTAATCATATATATTTACATTTTTCACCTGGCAACCCTAATTGTGCCTTCCACAGCCTTCTCGGTGCACTGCCGTCCTCCGAGCAATGTTCTCTCGTTGTAGACAACACTGCCCATTTCTGGACAGCGAACTGTAGAGACTCCTAGGAATTTTATTTTGTATTTAGATGATTTATAATATTTATTCGGTCGCGATCTCCTTGAGGGATTAACTTTATATCCTGCCTTTTCAGTCTAACTTAACGCGCTCTTCTCAACTCTATTTTCCGCCTTTTCATTTAACTGATCACGCTCTTTTTCCCTTGTTATTTTCGCCGCCGGTCCAATTTTTCACATACTTCCCTCACTTTTCTGTTCCTTTGTATTCATTGCTCTTCTGACTGTTGTGAAGTACACAGCGCTTGTATTTATTCTCTGTTCAGTTTTTTTTATGTGCATCAAGTTGCTCTTTTCGTACTCGTTTTGTTTCGCCTTCGCGATTGTATTTACTATCCCAGCTTATCCGATGTAAGCATATTTCCCTTTCTGAGAATTAATTTGATTTACGTCTTCTTCTCTTTCAAGAAGAACACTCATCTAATTTCATCACCTTTTTCCGGCTTCACGACCTTCTTCAGCGTCATCCATTGACATCTTACTGCACTCCTTCGACACTCACGCTCACAACATTCATACCTAACCAACATTCACACGCCTCAGTATTTATATTGTTATTACTTTTTTTACTTTCTCCTACTCCTAATAGAAAGGAAGTACTGCGATCGTGCCAGATTTTTTGAAATTGAATTTTTACCGGGAAATACATGTTTTGGAATAAAAATGAGTTTGAAGGAAATCAGTTAATTAGAAAGTGCGTTTTTACTGAACAGTTTTTTTCTACGATTCTCCATAAAAAAAACATCGATGAATTTCATTAAATTTATGACATTAACCCTCGAATACAGAGACAGACTATGAATAAAGTTTTTTTTTTTTTTGAAAACTTTTATCCGAGAATGTTCATTAAAAAAATTTTGGAGGGGAGAGTGGTGTGTATGCTTTCCTTAAAAAAAAAAAAAAAAAAAAAATATTTAGTTTTGATTCTACCATTCATATATAATATTGAAGACAAATTAACATTTGATGAAAATTATAATTCATTCTAAGATAAGAAAGTCGTGGGGTGTTTTATACCAGATTTTTTTTTTTTACTTTTTACTCCTCCTACAACATTTCCAACACCCTTTGAAATTAAAGGCCTTAGCGTAAGGTCTTAAGTTTCATTATACCTTTTTGGAGAGTTTATGAAAAGACTTGCATGATTCAACTTCCTTACTAAATTTATGTCCTTCATTTTTACATCATGTGGAAGAAAAAGACAGCGTAGAGGAAAGGAAGCGTCATTTAATGGTAGAATGAGCAAGAATTTTTCCATTGCACTTTACGATAAAAGTATTCCTTTAGATGTTACAAAAGTAGGAAGATGACAAGTGAGAGTTAGTGAGAAATTCTAGTATGCTATCTCTCTCTCCCTCTCTTTGTGGTACACTGTTAAGGAATGCCATACATCTGGGGTAGTCGTACAGAGAGTTATCTAACATTCCCCAAACCATGGTCAAACATTGTTCAACACACCCCCAGCATGCATATCATTGTTTAACGCATTCATTTTCTCCTTAGTAATCATTTTTAAAACGGAACTTTATTAAGTAGGAATTTAGCTTTATATTAAGAGCATATTTTCTTTATTTAATTTAAACAACAAATTAGTTTTTTTTCAGCCTAAAATGGGCAGTATTCAACAAAACATAATCCAAAAACGTTCGATATGAAACACTCACACGACTTTCTGTTCTTCACAATTCTAATTAACAAGTTTTCTCCAAATATACGAATATTTTTACAAAACGTCTTAATTCACATTACAGCTACATATAGGTGGTAGTAGGTTTGGTTTTTAGGATATAAGTTTCGTTTGAAAGTGACTATATTGTGTGGTAGCACACTCTTTTGACTTCCCTCCATTAAAACTACCAACAGTAGTTTAAACTTAAACCTCAAAGATTCCTCAGTGAACCCTAGAAATCAATTATTTCCATGAAAATTTTTCAAATAAAACCGATACGTCTAGATCTGTGTAGTTAGCATATTCAACAATTTAAAGAAAAATCTGTTTCGAGAAATTTCCAAAACAAAAAAAAAAGCTATTCTAATAAGGCCGTAAGTTGGGTTTACCGATTTTCCTCAAATTTGTAATTTTAGGAATACTATTAATGTAATCCTTAAAACTCTCTAGTTGTTTTGAAACCATAAATTTTACTGAATATATAAAGAAATGCATAATTGTAATAGAACCAACAGCTAGTAAATTTCTCACAGAAAAGCTGGGTCTCACTAATTTCCTTAGTAATCGCATCAAGGCGTTACTATCGAGCTAATAAGCGCAACTTCAAACACGCATTACATTCTATGCCATACCCATTGCATGCTTGCAAGGGGTATCTTTACATGCGGTAACTTCGTTAGAACAGTACACAATACACTTAAATTACATACACTCTACCTTTTCGTACTAGGACAAACACAGTACACAAACTAGGGTCTCTCCATCCCTACTTAATTGGCGTGAGCCAAGGGAGAAGGAAGGGATTAGCTCAATGGTAGCACTTCGGACTAGCAACGCGGAGGTCCCGGGTTTGAATCCAGCATGTTGCCCTTAGATTGTCTCTTCCTAGGAGCCTCTACAACTCACTGTAAGGTGATGAGCAGTGTTGTCTGTAGCTAGAGAACACTGCTTGTTGGCCGGCAGTGCAATGAATAGGCTCTGGGGGGCACAATAGATCTTTCAGGTCGCAGTGAGATAATCTCCTACAATAATCTGCAATCTACACCCTCATTGCAATGTACTGGCGAATAGGCTTTAACCGTTCGCTCTGGCGGTAAAAGAAAGTGAGTTTCAGCTGAACAGCTGAATCAGTTACTAATTCAACTTAGAAAAGGTCAGTCTTAAATCAGCCTCCAACAGTGAGTCGCCAACTTGACTTTTAAAACGTAAACATCAGTAACTATGTAATGGAATCCAAATCATTAAAGTTTCAAAGGATTCATAGAGCGAAGAATCTCACATTAGTTGAATCAAACATTAATTACTTCCCAGCCTACGCCAGACTAGAGAGGGAGAATTCTATTTATATCTATAGAGCTACAGAAGAGTTTTTACAACAGTCTTCGACGCCAGTCAGCAAACAACAATCTATTCAGTTACTCATTACTCAGCCAGCCTGTCACTCTCTCTTAACTAATCTCTCGATACCTCATTCTCTAACATCTATTAACAGTGTAAAGTCCTTGCAGTTTGTGTTTACTATTTATTATATCAGTGTTCAGCATATCTACCAGTTTTATTTCTTCTTCGCCATTCCTAAATTCATAGTCTCCAATTCTCTCTCCTACTCACATCCATTATAAGCTATATCAGGCTCAACCTTCTAGCCACACTACTAGTTCACCACTAATAGTACAAGCAAGGGTTTTAACTGGTCACATCACTTTTCAAACGACCCGCAACCTTCATTGCTACAACATTCTACAATTATCACGCTACCAACCAACTATCATTATTCATTCTTCGCTCGGACACCCTCTCTACTCACTCTATACACTCCTTTCTCCTGATTCAATGAAATCGTAATTATATAAATTGTGAGTTTAGTACACCAGTTCGTGTATTCAATCATTTTACTATCCAATTTCTGTTATCAATAAATAATATTGCAGTTCCTTCAAAAACCCTCCAAAAATCAGATTCCTTTCACAAAATATTTCAAATAAAACTGATGGAAATTATATTTATGCAGTAAGCTTGAAGTTTAAAGTGAAAATCTCTGGAGCAATTTTCGCAATCAATTAAAAAAAACAAGTCATATTTCCGGTTGATGAATTTTTTTGACCGAAATCTTTTTGTCAGTAAAAAACCTTTGATAATGATATCTAAACGCCATCGTCTGTGTTCAAGCTTTTGATTTTTCACTTTTGAAATATCTTATATACATGCACCTACATAGAAAAATCACATAAAGATCATTCGCTAAAACCAATGTTGTCATATTCAACGGATCTGGAAGCTGGTTATTATTGATTAAAAATTTGACAATCACAATACTTTTTCTTACAGCAATAAGAATAAGTATAAAATCTGTTGTGAAATTTCTTAAGGACTTTATTATAATTGACCAATTTCTTTCCAGAGTATGGAATAAATGGCCGAATGAATAAATTGTTGGATTATTTGACTTATTTTTCACTGTAATTGTTATAATGTTAATGGAATGTTATATACATGGCTATGTAAACAATTTACAATTTACCAGACTTCTAGTTTCCTCATGCATTGTCACGGTAAACAGTTTCATTCTTGATAGATCAACTCCTAGCAAAATTATGATTGGATCCATTTGCAGGCAAAACTAAAATAGGAAACCGCAAAGAGATAGTAAGGCAGATAGAAGCTCAATGTAGTCCATTATTCAGCGCTGAACATATTCGGTTTGAGACATCTTCCTTGCGGAATACTGGGAAAAACTATCTATTTGATTACACTGTTATTCTTCCTTTATGTCTGCTTAAAAAAATATATACTTATGTTTGCTTTAAACATCAGTGTTTTAATCGCTCTTTTCATCAAAAGTTCTTTCTGGTTTTCCCTTATTCTACTGCATTAGTCTCATGGGGAAGGGCATGTATATTCAATCTACATCTGTTCTGAAACATCGTCGTTTTGCTGTAATTGCTTTATTTGTACGTTTATTTGAAGAAGTTAATATTATTATTATTTTGCACTACAAAAACTTTAGGGAGCAGGAACCTGAAAAAAAGAAGAGAAAAAACCTAACTGATTTGTAGGGTACGCCGAACTATATATGCCGAATCAAGCTGGACCGATTTGTGAACTTCGGCTGTCAGGTGCTTAGGAAGACCTAGCCTACTAATAGTTTCAGATGTAGTTTTTGGAACAAGTCCATCCACTGATATAATCACCGGATATATCGCGGCCATCTCCAAGTTATATATTTCTTTTAATTCGAAGGAGAGGTCTTGATGTTTCCTTAGTTTTTCCCCTCTTGCCTTCAGAACATTTTCGTCAGTAGGGATGGCTACATCGAGCCGTTTTATTGGCTTGGTCTATTACTAATACATCCGGTTCATTATGGACTACTGTTCGGTCCGTATATGTCTGTATGTCCCAATATATTTTAATTTGCCCTATTTGCAAGAACGAAGGGGGAGAAATTTATAGTAAGCCGGCGAGTCCGATTTGGAAGAAAATTTTTCTAGCAAGACTATATAAATTATTTTGGCTACATTGTTAAGTCGCTCTAAATACTCTTTCGGAGCTAGAACAGAGCAACCAGCCATAATATGCTGGATACTTCTATCATCGCCTGACATAGTCGGCACCTGACATCAATATTCTCTCCTATAATGTGTGTTTCCTATACGCATTAGTGGCAATGACTTGGTCCTGTATTGCCTGGACAAAACCCTTCGTTTCAGGATATAGAACGCCAAGGCTTAGCCACTTGGTGGATGCTTCAGTGTCTATATGGGAGCTTATTAAGTGGGCATGGGATATCTTCCATGAAGTTGCTTTTCTGCCCATTCCTGCTTAAGATCCTGAAGCATATCCGATGCATCCTCTTCTGAGCCTGAAAGGTTCAAGGCTGCATACCCGTATTATTATTATTATTATTATTCAAATTGTGCTGATCATCAATTACCTGCCTTTTCGCTATTTTATTGTTGTCCTTCAACTCCTCCAAGTTAAATAAAAAAATGTATATTTACCTTTTGTTTATAGCAAAAAAGAAAAAGTTAATTAATAGAATCAGTTAAATTGACACAGTACAAAAGTAAATAGGATACTGGGTAGAGTTTTTTTTTTTATAGATATATAAATATGTATCTATGTATGTTTATTTTCTGCTATATCAGCACATAAAAACTTTAGTTGTAGAAGTGTTCTAAAGATATAATAAACTTTTATTATTTCTTAAACACTAAAATGTTTTTTTTTTTTTTTTTTTTAAATAATAAATAAAAGTAAAGTAAAAATAATAAGGTAATAACATTTAATAAGGTAATAAAACAGTTTTATTACAACAACTGAATTAAAGTTAGATAAAACTAAAAAAGATACATGGCCAACTACCTTCAAAAAAAAAATAGAAAAAAAATTATCTTCCCATAATTTTGCCAGTAGTAAAATATTTTATTGAATAAATGACTGTGTGCGCCGCTTATACTACTATATATGGGTCATATATTATGATATAGGAAAAGAGATATATATATATATATAATGTATTAAAAAAAAAAAATCTACGTTTTCCGATAAAAAAATAGACATAAATCTCAGATAATGGCATTACCCAGCACTAAGTATTCTGCGAGAATTTTAAATTAAATATCCTTTTCATTTTTTTATTTCAACTTTTATTGAATATTTACAAGTGTCCTAAGAAAAACTACAAATCCATTATGACTATTATTAATCAACCAGTTGAAAGTGGGTGTATGGTGATTAGCCATGGATTTAGGCATGGTATTTTAAGGATTGGAAGGAAGTGTGTGTGTGTGTGTGTGGAGGATTAAATTGCGCCAAAGGATTGGTTGTGGATAAGGACCGTTGATGGAGTTTATTATGGTGAGATAAATAAAATAGAGTTCAGAAGGAAACATTTATATTAAACGCGATTGTATGAAATTTTCCAAAATTGAGTTTTCACCGGATATATATGTTTGAGGTTCCCTAAAAACGAGAAAGTTGTTTTTATTGAATGATGTGTGCGTGTGTGTGTTGTATTTGAACAAAATATGCACTCCCTTCAAAAAACGAGAGATAACAGGGATCGTCGAAACTGTAGAGACATTTCTCTTGTGAGTGGGCCAAATAAGATATCCTAGAAACAAGTATAAGGAACCCTATTGAAGATGAACATCAATCTGGAGATGACCAAGGTGATGAGAATGGGCAAAATGCCCAGATGAATAAAGTTAAGGCGGAAGGATGAAATGGGGTCCTGGTCAAAGAAACGCCAAATGATGCGTTGAAAGTTCCGTTTTTCGAGAGCGAAGAGGAATTGGGCGGTACATTTGCCGATGTGAAGGTGAAACGTAGGAGGAGAGTAGCGATATCAGCCTGAAGCTTGGGTTATAAAAATAAACATAAGGTTATAGAGGGGGTTGAAATATTTATATGCCTGGGAGCCCACTTCAACAAAAATGGCTGTGAAATAAATTAAAGATTAGGTGCTGGGTACAAGCTTTTTAACTCCTTTAAAAAGGGCTTTTTGAACAGGCGAGAAGTGTCCAAAAAACAACAAAGATATCCATAATCGACGTTCATACCATTTCTCACACACTCCTTTGAATCCTGGACATTAACAAAAAAAATAAAAAATAAAAGTAGGATCCAGGAAATGAGGTTCTCAGATAAATAGAGGGTAATAAACGAGAAGAAATAGGATGAGGAACTCGACTATAATGGCCTACAGTTGAAGAGAACCAGGTGCGATGGTATGAACATTTATTAAGAATTGACAAGAAACGACCAATCAGTCTGATTTATAGTCCGCTGATTAATGACCGCTTGAAAAAGAGAACAGGGCAAGGCTAGACGGACATAGGAACAAGTGGTAAAAGAAGCCTTCCAGTGAAGAAGGTTGTATTGAGAGAAAAACCAGGAAAGTGTACATGGAAAAGATTGTACTTGCAGGCTCTTCACACCATATGGCGGTAATGAGGGATTTGATTATGTTGGTGAAGAATATGCTGCTGATCGAATCTCTGATCTTTGACTCGTTGTCACATCTAGATCCCACTTCTTATTGATTCAAAGCCTTAACCAGATATCTTAAGATCACTTCCTAGTCTTTTCATGCAGGCATAAAAAGCATCCATCCCTTCCCTCACAATATTAGACATTATCCTGTCAGTTTAAATATATTTCAACCTGTTTCAATAATCCCTTAACATCTTATCTAAGACAGCAAAAGTAATATAAAAATTCCGATGATTCCCTCACTGAGTAACACGAAACATCGCATGTCACTCCTCCTCATGGCACCTTCATGTAACGCACAACTCCTTTCTAAATGCATGAAGAAGATGTGGCTTAGATGGAATCGTTATAAAGCCAGATCTGATTTATTACAAGCCTTCTTAGTTATCAATTTTAACCAAAAATGTAATTGTCTTTTCCTTCTTTTTTGAACTTCTGTATGCCTTACAAAAGGCATACAAAAAGTATGCCGTGAGTTAATACTCACGGGCATCTATTCAGAAGAGAAAGACAAACAATACGCGAGGTTTGTAATTCTTCCATAACTGTTTTACATATATTGCTTGAATGTATTAAGTATTCAACTGTAAGAGTTAACTTAGGAATACCTAATAAGTTACAGGATGCTTTAGGCGATAATTTAGATAGCGTAAATAACACCTAGCAGTTTCTAAAGCAGATTGGTTTATTCCAGAACTTGTACTAAAATTATTATGTAAATAGGAATTTTATCTAGAATAGTTAATTATTGTGTATATGTTTTATTTTTATTTGTATATAGTAGGTTATGATAAAAATGTTCAGAGGAATATCGAGTACTCTACTCCAGTGTAAATGTATGCTTATGAAGTATGAATGACAGAATTGTTGGTTGGGTTTGTTTTATGTAGAAGGAGAGTATTTAATAGGATGGTTGTATTTATTAGCAAGCATGAATAAGATACGTTAGATTATGAACAAAGATGTGAATGAATGCAGGGACCAATGCCGGGTCAGGGGTGGCATCATCATTTGATCGGCAAAATGTCATCTGTACTTGGGAGCCACTGAATTTTCGGAAGGGTAGGCCTGAAGCCGAGATTGGCACTCCGGCACTTTAGCAAATTTCTGTGTGATTGTTTGAGTGAATGCTTTAGACAATATGGAAATTAAAAATCCAGTACATATTAGAAATGTTCGTCAAAGTAAATATAGTCGTATTAGTCCAGTAGGTGCAAAGAAACTTAGCCGTGGAGCAACTTAAAAAAAAAAAAAAATCCTTTTAAGCTGAAGATTAAAATAAATCTCCATTCAGAGATTATTAACAGATATATCTTTTTCTACAATAATATACTCTTTTAATTGCACTAATTTCAAAAGTTAATCTGGGGAAAAACTTCGTTAACAAAAGAAAAGAATTAAAGCAAACAAAGAAAGTAAATGTTATTACAGACATTGGACCCAGCTTTTATTGACATAAAGAATAGGGTTACTCGTTCTTCAGGATTATCTTCAAAATAAGTATTGTGTTCAGACATCATAAGAACAATTTCTGTAAATGATATTTCTGAAGGAAAAAATATAACTGTATTCTAAATATACTAATGTAAGATTTTTAACCAACCATCTTTCTTAATATTATATAAAATATAGGAAATGGAGGTTGAGGTTCCAAAAAAAAACAACAACATTATAAAATAATTTTACTTAACATTAACAATAAATACCATTTTCCATATGTATTTAGACTTATATATTGGTTAATTAGAAAAAGGTCTAGGGAATGGACTATTACCTAATGGCATACTTCACCTATTCTCTTATTTAGTTACATAGTAAAATGCAAGTATTCGTAGAAAGATCGTCTGTCTAGGATGATCAAAAAAAAGAGAGCAAAATAATTTCTTCAAATCAAATTACTAAGAAAAATAATGAATAAATAATTTATTAATCAAATTATACTTGCAATTTAGTCAGACAATAATTGACTAAATATTAGCTAATTAATTATTCGTCATCAATCAAAAATAAAAATTGAATTTTAATCATTATTATTTTTAAATTAATTAATAATACCTTTTTTACCCAGCACTCATGAAGATTGGAATCATTTAATGTTTACTGTATTTTTTTTTTTTTTTTTTACTCCTGGTAAGTGGTAGCGTAATACAATCAGAATTACAAACAATTATTACTATAAACAAATTAAGCATTCTAATAAATAATTTCAACCTAAATATGAAGCCTACCAGTCTCTGATTGAAAATAATTATCAGGAGTTATGGTGCGTAAAACTAATTAACATTTTAAAAATGTAATCTGTCCTCTTTTCAGTAAGTCACTATAATTATTATTCCATATTTCTATGATAATTTCAGCTAGACTATCGTATAAGTTGCTGAAGTAAGTATCAGACATACATTTTTTTTTTTTTTTTTTTTAATAAATTCAATATAAGTAAATTTGCAGTATTACATTTTGCTATAAATTCTCTTTACAAGCTAGGCCAGACTTGAGTGAGCTACCTAACGGGGGTCACCTAAATAATTACAAGAGCTTACAAGTTTTGATTTAGAATTTACACAATATAAATTTTAATCATATCACCGACATAGAGAAGTAATAGAAGCGGGCTTAGAACTTCTCTCTTAATAATAATAATTAAATAATTTAAAAAAAACAATTAATGTAATGACAAGAGAGAGAATTAATAGAGAGAAGACAGACCCTCTCTGGTACTCTCTGACTTAAGAGGCTAGAGTGGGAGAAACTGTATATAAGCCGTGAGAATCTATCTAGAGGATAGATATATCTATCTATCAGATTCGACCATACATCGCATCGTGTCATATCTCTACTCCCACCTTTTATTCTATAAAATCATTACAAGTCCAGTGCAGTTTGTGTAAACTTATAGCTACATTATAACAGTGTCCTTCATATGTCGTTTAATTAATCAACCTAACTTCTCTCCTCATCAACTCCATTATAATTTAAATAATTAAATAAATAGAAAAATTCCATTTTAAATCAATTTGAATTCGGTAAGTTCTTGACTATATCTCGTCCAATGAGCGCATATATAGTTGCTTCTTTCAAAAATAGTGGCATTAAAAAAACCTCCAGTTTTGAGTAAATAATATTAATGGAATCTGGCTCATTGAATCTGGATTATTTCGTTCATTTTCTAGTAAAATAATATGAGTTTCACTTTAGTATTTTAAAATAAAACGTCTATTCCACTTCATACAATATGTTTTATTTATTCTTTGCAAATATTCCAAAATAGAGAATAAATATTAACAAGTAGGGAAAAGAGTCGGAAAAGCTTATAAAAAAGAATTTCATATTTATTCAAGAAAAGATTGTGGGCGTTGTAGAAAATTACAAAGCTCCAATTTATATAGAGAGAACATGAATGTGGCAAACCACCCAGCAATTGTAACTAGTTGTCGATGGGAGGAGTTTTGCCATTCTAAATCATTTTTTTCATTTTGTAGTTTTCATTATTTTATTTTATTGAACAATGAAATACAGTATTTTATTTGATTTTGGCTAAACTTGTTTTTATTTACTATACTAGAAATAGATTTCCACAATTGGTCAAGTGATTTTTCAATTGGTGAGTCATTATCGGGTTTACAATTCCGCAAATAATGTTATTAAAAATTCATCTTTTCGTGTTGTATGTATTGTATGCGATGTGCAGGTGTAGTGGCGAGCAGCAAAAAGTAGAAAATGAAATGTAAAGTTTGAACTTTTTTGCGATTTTCCGTTTTTGAATGATGCAAACTTTTTTATCTATTCATACTACATGCATTTTATTTTTACGTAAATTCAAATGTGAAAATTGTATTTTATCCTTGTATAACCCTCCTATCTAACATCCCATTAACAGCCAAGGCTTGCCAGATGACTATTTTTGGGGAGGGGAGCATCCATACCGGTTCTTGCGCCGTTCGATACTACCACTTTTTCTCACGATGCAAAATCAACATCATTTCAACCTTCACGCAAACTCTGAATTCTTGCACTAAAGGCGAGTGCGTTAATCACTAGACTATCATGTGAGGGCTGACTTCCTCTTTTGGGGACCAAAAAAATTTAGAAACAAATAACCTAATTTTGTCGGGAGACGTCTCTGAAAAAATCTACAGGACTGTACTTGCTAATGTAATGGATTGCTGAAATATATCATGCCTAAACCAAAAAATCATGTATATAATAATCCGCCCAACGCCTATATCACCGCCACGTTACATGAGACGTAACGCATCTCTCTACCAAAAAAATCCGTCTGCCTCAAGCCCTTGGAGTGCTGGAAAGAGAAGTAGGGGAGGTTCTCAGCAAGTATATAACAAGAGCTAGCGGAAGTTTTGTACATACCATTTTCAAGAAACCATCACCACTTTGTCAATTCAGTTAGTCATTTCTATTCACGCTATCATTTCCAATACATTAGTGTTCAGACTTTTCTCTTCCTCAATTCTTTCTACAACCCACAAAAAAAACTCCATAACACTAAGAATCAAATTTTCTATAAGAATTCCAAATATTGCCCACCAGCCATAAACATTCTTACTTAATACGTTTGTCCTATTTATACAAAATAAAGGAAATACAAAGCAATAACTAACCCCCTATAATTCTTTTAATGTTACAATTAAGACATTTTATATCGTCTATTTTATGATGTTTGTAACAGTTTCTGCCAATTATAAACTCAATCAAGCAAAGTGCCTTCTGGTAAACGATAAAACTGTTTACAAAGATAGCCTTTTGTACCAAATTGAATAGCCTTATATATTTTAAATTATCGACATTGGAAATAGAACAATATTCATTAATTAAAAAATAAACAAATATGCAGTACCAATGAGACAGCATATTTGTAATTGTGCAATATATATTACCTGAAGTTCCGTTTAATATGTTAAACGGTTCCGGATCAGGTTCTCCGACGACAGGAAGATGTTCTTTGGGAGCAGTCCCTCACAATCAAAGAACATTAGTTTTCATCTCCCATTAAAAAAAATAAATAAATCTACTACGGAAAGCCTTACAGTTTATCCCCATCAGAATACCCTAAAATTGATTTTAATGAAAAATATAGGTTTGTCTACAGAATATACACCAAGATCTAGGAAAACCTTGGGCGTCATTTTCTACTAAATGGCTTTCTATAATTGAAAACCCTTTCTCGTTGGTAAGAAGCGTGCTCTAGTGGCATATTGGCAGCTTATTACTAACTTACCATTAGCACTACTTTTGCTGTGATATTTGCTTTTTATAATCTGTATTTATTTCTATTTTCCAGCGATGTTGCTACTGTAATTAAATATAGTTTTGTTACGTTTGTAATTGTAGTGATTTCAATTTTCTTAATTTTCTAAACGAACATAGAATGTCTTTTATCTTACCTGTTGCTTCTTAGCTTTTCTATTTATGTTTTCTATTTAATTACTTTGAGAACTTGGCTTCACTTATAACTATTATTGTTATTAATTCAATTATATTTAGTTGATAGCGTAGGGCTCGAACTTATAATTATAAATTTAAGGTGTTATGTTAATTGAGCTATTATTTACAATTCAAAGAACTGGTAATAATGGATTTTTTCAATTGTAGTTTTTATCAAAACAGAAAATTTGTGTGGTTACAATTTCCATTTGTGTTCTGTAACTTTTTGCTGAAAACACGGCTGATCCGCATTGCTAGACCACTATCAGTGATTGTAGATTGTGGTATTGTGGCATATTTTTCTTGATTCTAATCGCTTTTAGATCTTCATCAATCGCTAGATGTAAGAAACGCATTTGCAATTGAAAAATGTTCTTCATAAAAATTCTATATTTTTAATTCATTTGTCATAAATACCATAACAAATATTTTTGAGAGTAGAGCATCAAAAGTTCCAATGTAGCCCCAAATAATGCATTATGTCACTTTTCTCTTTATTTACAGATTACTCCAATCCTATAATCTTAATAAGTGTTATCAATGTGGACAGGGTTCCCGCATAAATGATACGACTCTTCTCTAGAAGTCGTTACATGAGACGTAACGTATCTCCCTACCATATCAATTTAGACAGGCTTCCACAGTAGTATAAGATACGCATCATTGTCTCTTGGACTTTTGGAAGTGCTTGCAGTGGCTAACATCAGCAAGCCTGATATAATTAGCAATGCCATAGACACCCAATATAGCCAACAAATAAATCCATTAATCAGCTGCATTACATTAATTGTGAAATTAACTTGCTGAAACAATACCTTTTTAGCAGAAAGCACAAGAAGATCTAGATCTAGGAATGGAGACTGGACAGACCAAGTCGCGGTATCTTTGAGGGATCAACTCTATTTCCCGCCTTTCACTCTAACTTTACGCGCTCTTCTCAACTTTAGTTACCTCCTTTTCATCTAACTGAACGCACACTTTTCCCTTTGTTGTTTTGCCCGCCGGCGCAATTTCACATACTTCCCTCTCTTTTCTGTTCCTTTTTATTCCTTTGTTTTTTTTAACTGTTGTGAAGCTCTGTGTGTTTATTCTCCGTTAGTTTTTTATGTGCATCAAGGGCTTCTTTCGCCTGTTTTGTATCGCCTTCGCGAGTGTATTTACTCTACCAGCGTTATCCGCTGTAGGCATATTTCTCTTAATGAGAACTTGATTTACGCCTTCTTCTCATTCAAGAAGAATACTCATCTAATTGCATCGCCTTTCTGTCTTCAAGACTTTCTACAGCGTCATCCATTGACATCTTACTGCACTCCTTCATTACTCACACATATAACATTCACACCTAAACAATGTTCTCACATCTCATTTACACCAGCCCCTTTACGTCACTTCTCCGCAGTCCAGCGCCAACGCGCTTGCTTCCGCTTACATCATTGTCTTCGAGGTAAGTTCAGTTTTATATATCTTTCTTTCACGATAATTGTCTCTTACCTTACCTTATCATTTATTAACAATATTATTATTTTTGATTTAGCATATTTTTATATCTTCTATTTTCATACTTGCGTTAGTCGTTACATTACCACTTCGGGGTACGCTCCAGAGCGTACACCAAATTTATGGTAAATCTTTAAGCCTTCTCGAAAAAAAACGCAAACTGGATGTGGAAAACTAAAAACATCAGCTAAAAAGTACTTCAGGAGTAAAAATTAATCTGTAAAAACTCTCTTATCAAATCCTTTTAACAACCCATGTGGAACATAAAGTTCAAACTGCGATTTTTGCTTTTTGCCCTTTGTTATACATATTCGCACAGATCATCCTTAAAAAAAAAAATATTGTTTTTTTATTAATAGGGTTTAAAACATTTTCTTCCAGTGAAACCTCGGAATTAAATTAAAGTAAAACTTATTCAGCTTGCAACAGTAATAGTTGTATAGAGTAACTGGAGCGAGCACCAAATCATCTTCCTTTTTCATCCTTTTTTGTTTGATAAAATAATCTTCTGGTTAATGGTAAATGGAGCCATATTGGAATGAGACATACATTGAGTGAAGAGTTAGCTAATTAAATTAAGGTTTTAAATTCAACAGTAATCTGTGAGATTGTAGTGGAAGAACGAAATGGAAAAATAATAGTTTTGGAAAATAGTTTTGTGAAAATTAGATAGTTCAAATAGTGTATTTAGTGATGGGGATAAAGCCAGGTATACTACAATCTAGGTCAATGCAAACCAAGAGACAAAGGCGCAATAATCCGTTAAATTAATATAATGCCACTTGGCCAACAGTTTTGTAAGAGAAGGCATTCTTTCGGACAGTCTGCATTCTGCTTTCAAAGCCAGAACACTTGCTTCAGGAATGGCTCTCTTAAACTCAGTGCCAGTGATAGTGATTTGCCTTTATTCTAGTATAACATCTGATTTATTAAGATATAGCTATGATATTGTAAAATAGTTAAATTTGCTTAGAGAATCATCTATTTATTTTAAAAACAGTAGTGCTCTCTTGATTATTACTAATACTTCTCGCCTAAACACATATACTTACAAGCCCTTTTACAAAACCGCTCGTGCTAACTACAAACATACAACACAACATCACCAATCACATTTCAAGATTCTATTATCACATTTCTTGATAATACTTCTATAAATCTTATATTTAATTGGTAATCGCATTTAAAATCTCATCTAATAAATATTGGTTATGATTATTTACTGCTTAATGCAAGTTACCAATCTGTAATTCTTCAGTAAAAAAAAAACAATTTTAGAATGTTACAAGAATCAATTTGGTCTGTACTGATGTATATTCTGTTGTGAATAGTTTTTTTAATACTTATTATTGTCAAATTAACCGTTTGGGCCTAGCAGAGGCACAATACCTGTGGCATATTGAAAAGATAAGGGTTGTGGCACAGATCAGACTTGCCGGTAAAAACTTTAATAGAATTTTAATGCGTGTAAAAAGATTTGTGATCGCTCTATCCTATCCGGACGAGGTTCTGCCATAATTGTGTACTTAATCAGAAGGACGACATCCAGCACATTCTTTTTTGAATGTCCTGCCTTTTCTTTGAACTGGTCCAAATTTTTAAATGATTTTGTTGTAAATGAAACATCCATCCTCTACCGGCAAAATGATTTTTAGTTACCTAAATATGTTACAAAATAAAATGCCTGTTTAAATTTGTTTGCAACCTAAATTACAAATGAATAATCTGTATATTTATTGAAGTCATTAAATTAATATTTGCTTGCTTTTTAATATTCTCTCTATTTACTTATAGTTTTATCGTCCTCATAATCAAAGTTTGTTTTCTGTGTTTAGTGACCTATTCTGTTATTTATTTATTGACAGTTAGAGTATAACTAATATATTATCTTTTTTTATTATTTTACTATTACTATTTAATTATATTATCACGTTTTGTTTATTTTCCAATATTATTAGTATATATTATTAGAAAAGGAATTAAGTTTTGATTTAATGTACATAATTTGTAATTTATGCTGCTCCTTTGCCAAGAAATAGTAAAATATTCTAGAGCAAATATACGAATTATTATTATTAGCAGTTGGCCTCAATCAAAAAGGCACATAACCGTTGGAGAACCGCAGACCACGAGTCTGTAGATAGTCCAGTTCCACAAATATATTTAATAATGCTCTCTAATTAACCACAGGTGTTAATATTTTTTTCTTTGTAAATTATTTTATACCGCTATTTTATAATGAACTAATTAGTGAAATACAAATAATTCTGCAAAACTTCTTTCTAAAAAAGTAATCTTTATATATTTTATATAATAAATAACCTTTATAAATTTGTTTTTTTTTATTTCTAAAATATAAAAAAAAAACTTAATACTATATCTTTCTAGAACTGAGAGTAGTTAAATCAGACTCCCGAAGGTGTCGTTACACAACTAATGTATGCATGACATTAATCCAATCTGTAGACATAGTACCAAGAACTTATCTACCTCCAACTGGAAGTTGTAAAACTTTTTACATCCATAAACGGATGATACCATTATTCTTAAACTTTGTTAAGTTGGTTGCAAAATTGCTTAGGGGATTTCCATCATTTATAATATACTCCTATGGGAACCGTATCATCTGATATTATCAATTACAAATATTGTTTACACTCATTAAAAAAGGGGGCGCCTATTTTTCAGATTTGATCAAATTTATTTAATTATTTATTAAATTATCAGATTGCCAATTTTTTGTTTTAGGAAACAGATTTATTAATTGATTTGTATAAATTCTGAACTGCATATAAGATAAGATTTTTTGTTGAATATGTGGATGGGTCCGCAATGCTTGATAACATCGTCGTTGATTTTATCCATCGTAGCATGCATATTCCTTTTGTTCCTGACCGGTTTCGAATTTTCATCCATCGTCAAAGCAAATTCACCAAGTTCGTGTAGTGTTCACTTCAACGTAATGTTTCTGTTACATTCACACTTGTTGGTTTCTTGTTTGTTTACAGGTGCGGGAGGTAAATGGAATTATTTATTATAAATTATTATTTGACGTACACTATTTTCTAACGTCTAATCATAATTTATAATAATTCCATTTTGTCATTAAACCCACACACATGTAACATAACCTTATAACCTTCCGCACTATACAAACAACAAACCAACAAGTGTAAGTGTAACAGAAACTTTACGTTGAACTGAACTCTCTACCCGAACTTAGTGAATGTGCTCTGACGATGGATGAAAATCCAAAAACCGGTCAGGTACAAAATCAATATCCATGTTACGACGGATAAAATACCAGAGACTTTTTTGTGATTTATACATTTTGTTTTTTACTTTCTCTTATTTACTCACTAGTTCAATATGCAGTCGAGACAGATTTTCGAAATTGCTTTTTCCCAAAAATGCATGTGTTGAAGTCTCTTGGGCAAGGACAAGTAGATTTTTAGGAGGGGGGGTATGTATGTGTGAGAAGCTTCCGATCTTACGTATCACAATATGGGCCAGAGGGACTTTAAATAGGGTAGGACTTCTTCCTTTTATAAAAAAGGAAATAGACTGCTTTTAGTCTGCAAAATTGGGTAAAGAAGAAATGTTTCGGTTAAAAGGAAAAACAATATGCGGCTATTTGAAAAAGAGGACCATTTTGCCAGACGCTTTTAAGCACCGGAAATGTGCACGAACTAGGAAAGACTTCAAAAATACGACAAGTAACAAGAACAGTTTTTTAATTAATATCTCAGAACAATTAAGGACATTAGCAACATTGTTGGGCAACTACAGATTTTGTTAAGAAGTACAAAAGTAGTTAGTTAACTAGAATATTTGTGTAATTAAAAAAAATAAGTGTTAACCAAAGTTACAATGTAAACTCTCTATACGAAATTAATAAATTTGCTCTGACGATGGATGTGTAAGGGTGTTGTGAGGAGATGTAGGTTATTGCTTGATGAGTGATAAATAACACCTTAAGATGGTTATAAGATATATAATTGATATATATGTATATGACTGACTGCCAAGGACTTTACACTAACTGAACTGAACTGAACTGACAGACTGACGTGGCTAAAAAGATATGAACGGAGCGATGTTAAACTGATGTGTAAATCAACAGAATGATATCTGATGTGTAAAACTGAATTCAATAGAATGATTCTCTGACTGTCTCTCTCGTATATATATACACTCGCCGAGCCTCTCCTCTCTGTGCGAGAGGGGCTGTTTCTCTCCGCTAGAGTGGATGAGTGGTGGGGGTTCAGTGGTTCACTAAGACACTACAGATGCAAAATCCGAAACCGATTAGGAGTATGAGAAGTGTGCATGTGCTACGACCAAATATTATCCAGCATTGAAGACCCATATACACATTCTATAATATTTTTAACTGAAAATTACTAGTTAAGTAATCAGAACAAACAGTTATAAAATCTAGTTGCTAGTTGTTTTTGCTATTTTGTTTTGCAACTACTGTTTTTCTAGTTGGAATGTAAAATTATGACTAGTGTAGTTAAAAGAAAAAGTTAAAGAATACCAAACTAGTGGTTGTAACTAGCAAAGAAAAACGTCGAAAAGAAATGTTTACCTTTCAAAGCCGACTATAAAGATCTGGGTTACGCGGAAACACAATTTTTCGCCAATTACGCGGAAACCAATTTCTGCAAAAATAATTACTATTTCTTTATTTCCCTTTGTTAGAAAAGAAGTAATTTAACAAAAAAAAAAAAATTTTTTTTTTAATATCATTAAAAAAGTAATCCAACTTTTTAAAAGTCATTTTAATAATTAATTTTAATATAAAACATCTCTTTAGTAAAATTACTTAAGAAGTTTAAGGCGGCCCTTGTGCTGAATTAAAAATTCTTAAAATATTAATGAAAGCATTATTTTTTTTTTTTAATTAATTTTTTCCTTAACAAGTGGCTAATTGGTTTTTTATTGTGAACGATAAAAGTTTTTTGATAATAAAAATAAATTAATAATTATCCAGAATATTTTATATATAAAAAGCTTCCGAGCATTGATGAATGTGCTTTTATCACTGATTATAGAAATAATTTTTCATTAATTAATAATTCTTAATTTTATTCAGTGATTACAGTGATTTGGCAAAAAAAAAAAAAAGAAGCGATACAGGCTTTCAAATATTTATTATCATGAGATGCTTTCCAAAATCCCCCAAGTTTGTTTGACGTTGTATGTACATTAAGCCTGTCTGTTACCCTGACTGATAACCCTGTAATTACCTCAGAGTTTCACACTATATTGAGTTCTGAAATAGAAGGAAAATCTGTAACAGCGATAAATTTTTAATATTACATTTCTTTCAGTGAGTGGACCCAATTGTTTTTTAGAAATATCGCTATTTTATAATTTGAACATTTTGAACCAAAATCTGACTTACATACATCAGTTATTTGACATTATGAAAAGATATTTATATTTAGGGTCCAAAAGTGGTAATTATTGATAAGTATAAGAGCTGTTAACCTACAAGGAGACAGAAAAAGGCGGCCGGTAAATCGAAATATTTTTAACAGTAGGTGGCAGTATAATAGCCATCATCTCGTGCTTTATACCTGTAATGGAATCAGATATTAGATGTAATGGAATCGTTTGATGTATGATTCCTGGAGTAGCAGAAGTCTTGAAGAGGGCGGAAGTTAGTTTGAGAGATTTGGGAAGTTAGTGCTCGAATTATTAAACGGTTTTTTTATATAAAAAATAAACTGTATTTTAACAATAATTTAAACGTGATAAATGGTAACTAATAATATAATAAAATACTTAATAATAAATAGAAGATAAATAGCTGATAATTTAGAATGGTTAAAATAACGAACTAAAGTGCACAACTACGAGAATGATAAGTTGAATATAACTGTGAATTGCCGCTCGTGTATAGTTTGGTCGTAGATGATATAATAATCCTGTCGTCGTATATCATAGAGTTCATATATACTGTTGTTCACACTCACACCAAGACATCTGTCTTAGTGTGCGGCCTCTTGCGACCTTCGTAGTTTGCTGCCCTTATTTAGTGGCCATACTTATCGCGGTGCCTGCCTTTTGATGTGAGAATTGATGAAAAGGCTTTGTTGTTTGTTTGGTTGACCGCGGCTGTCGGCGGCCAACAGTGTTACTGTTTTCACCCTTTGTTGATAGCAGCTGGCTGGAACCACCAGTTGTAAATTATTTCTTTGGTGTACTTTGCCGATGTCAATGACTTTGCCATGTCATTACATACCTAATACACTTGACCCAACAACAATTTGATTTGTGTTCGCAATGTGCCAGCAACTTGTCCGAAATATATTTACTGCAACAAATTGCCTAGAATTTTATTGTCAACAAGCAATATTAGTCACTAATTAATTTTTACTTATTTATTTATACTAATTTAAGGCGCCTCGAATCTACAGTCATGGACGCCTGAGCCTTCACAGTGCATGTCGGCCTCCGGACAGTGTTCTTTTGCTACAGACAGCACTGTGGTCCCTCTGTATTTGGTCACTGGCTTTGTTGGTTTTTACAACGCTCATAGGTATATTTAAGATCTCATAGATATAATTAATGAATTAATCCTACACTAGACAAGTAACAAAATATCGAGAGGACGGATTCGATGTGATATATATTTATGAAACCTACATACAAGATTCTCAAGCAGCGGGAAGGAGAAACGGCAGCGCTCTGTCGCTTCCAAGCCAGTCTACACTCTAGGTCGCTTCGCTATCGCAATCGTAATCGCGTAGATGCTCCACCAATCAGCGGAATGGGGGAAGAGGGAAAAGGTTTGCGATCTATCTCAAGACGGTTTATTACCTGGGTGTTTATGGGGCTTAAAGAAGGACGTATGATGGGAATTTACGAAGATATGTTTGGTCGGATTCATATATATTTTTAAAAATTACACAGATAGAGTACACAAATGCTTGATATTTCGAGTCTGAACACATAAGCTCACGAAAATGATGTAATCGATCTAGCTGTACTGGGAGGGTAACTTTGCTAGCTTCGCCACAGGTATTCTAAAGTATGGAATTAGAGTAAGTTCCACACTTTGCCTCTTGTCTTCAGGTAATGTCTGAAATGCCTAGGCATCGTATACAATGCCTGATTTACTTTGCCTCTAATATATACACAATCTTTTCACTCTAAAGTTACTCATACATTTAGCAATATCTGGGTAGGGCAATAATAATCGAATCTTAAATGAAATATCACAATAAATTTGGAAATATATGTGGCTAATAATTTATTAAATGATGTCAGGTAACGTTTAATCACAAAGTATTAATTAAATAAAGGGCTAACTGCTTGCACTGTGATATTAATTCGATTAAATCAACAAACAACAGGAATTATCAATGTAAATAATTGTTATTATTACGTTTATCCTTGGCTCAATTAAGTAAAATTTCTTGCTCTTGAAAAATGGACTGAAGGCTAAACATTATATAAATATTTAAATTTCTTCATAAGAGACAAGCTCATTAACCGCTCATATTTCTCTCGCAATTCCATCATTACACCCTCTAGTGAGTCATGCAGCAGGCTCAGCAAAGCGGTAATAAGTGTTTACTTACCCCAACTTCCTGTAGCACTCTATTCAGTAAGAGAACCGAGGGAGCTAATGATATTAAGGAAATTGTGTAGGGGAGAAACTGGTCATTACTAGCACTCGTATTGAACAATACCACATACACCACTTAACTATACTGAACTGTTAGAGTGTTCTTAAAGGATCAATGCATTTTCAAGCAATGTGCTGTTGTCAGCTTATATTCGGCTGTGAAAGTATTTGTCTGTTGCAGAAGCAAAACCTGTCGTAAAAACAAACAAAAAAAAAAGCAATCTGGATGAAAAGAAGCATTAATATGGGCTTTGCTCAAATCATTACAAAGAAGAAATGGTAAACATTAATTGAAGCGACGTCATTCACACGAAGCTACAATTAATAGTCCCTAACAAGTTTTGACTTTAGAAGATATATTGTTATTTCCGTCTACTTATGTACAAGAATGAACACTTTTATCTGAAATTTTTTCACGTGCTAGCAGTTTCATTTTGTGGTTACTGGCCGGTAGTTTTAGAAGTCATCTCTCTTCTTGTCTTGTCTTGTGGTGAGCAGTGTGATATCTCAAAGTTTCATATTTTTATCAAGATATTCTGAAGGTTGTGAACATTTGAGATTAATCAATGACCTCAAAATGAAGCAAGGCTACATAGAAAACAATCTGATAATAACTAACGAAATATCTTTTTTTTTTTCTTTTTTTTTTTTTAATTGAGTGTTTAAACCAGAATCAACAAATTTGTTGTACATGGTTGTTAATATATGAAATATAAATTTACTGTGACGGTTCAGCCTAAGACTGTCCTATACAACCGGATAATTTAGATTGATAAGAGGAAGTAGTCTACAACAGTCTTATGTCCTGAATAAAACGAGGGCGCAAGCAACGATTAATAATCGGTTTTTCCTAGGCTGTTAATATTTTTATGTTTAGAAGATTGAACGGATTTGAGAAACTTGAAGGAAAGTGTATTGTTAAATTCTTTTATTGTTGGACTTTCGAGTTCTTGATGAATATGAATATTTTTGACAAACCAGGGAGAAGTTATTAACGGTCTTATTAAGGATGTGTTTAAATAGAAGGCCATCATTTTAATTTTAATTTGGACTTCCTGTTTAGTAGGGGGTACTTCTGCGATAATCTAGCGTATGCCAGTTTTTTTAAATTTTTTTATTGAATATTTATAACTGTTCTATAAGGAACAACAAGTAAATGTGATATACGTATGAACAATATACAAATGGCGTGATAGTTGTGAATGATGACCATCACTAGTCGACCGATTGGTTATGTGGCCAGCGGCGCCTCAGCCGTCTGTAAGGATTAGAAGGAAGTGTCGTTGAAGATAAATTTGCAGCTAAAGGGTTAAGATGTGATAGGAGTTTTCGATGAAAGCTATTGTAACGAGTTTTGGGAAGTTTAGAAACGAATGGAATTTTGAGGTCATTGTGGATAGTTAGATTATTGACAAAAAAAAAGTGCGTTTAGGATATGGCGTGGGGGATCTTAGATTGTAGAGTCTGTATTTTTTTAATGTTAGATCGTTTTGCAGTTCCGTAAAGTTCGAGTCCGTAAAGTCCATATGAGAGCCAAAAGAGATAGATGCTGTCGTCTTTTACTGTAGAGTGTTAGTTTTGAGCGTTGGTCGAGTAGTCTCTTTAGGAGTTTGTATCTATTATTCAGTTCAATGCGTTTAAGTCTTGTGTTTGGATTCCAAGTAAGTCGCTAGTCCAGGTACAGTCCAAGGTACCGCACATGGTCTGCTGAGGAAATAGGTGAGTTATACAAGTAGACAGGAGCAAGAGTTTTTCGTTTTAGTGTAAAGACTATGTACTTGGATTTCTGTGGGTTGATTTTTATTCGCCATTTTTGAAGCCAGGATTCCAAAATTTTCAGGTGGGTTTTGTAGAGAGCGAACTGCTAGAGTGGGATCAGTATGTGTGGATAGGAAGATGTAAATAGAGGTATTGGGATGTGAAGGTAAGTCAGCTGTGTAGAGAGTATAGAGCAGGGGACCTAAAACACTTCCTTGTGGTACTCCAGCAAGAATGGGATGAATAGAAGATTGAAAATTGCCATGAATAAGTTGGAAGAATTGGTCTGAGAGGTAGGAGTTAAGAATGAGATAGTAAGTAGTGGGTAGACAGGCGCTTAAGTTTGCACAGCAATCCTTCATGCTATACCCTGTCGAAAGCATGAGAGACATCTAAGAAATACGCCGGCACAGAACTGTTTTAATTCAAGCGAAGTAGCGATGGTGTCTACAACACGATAAGCTTGCTGGATTGTGGAGTGACAGCAGCGGAAACCGAATTGATAGTCTGGTATTATCTTCAGTGGTTCAATAATGTTTAGAAATATGCCAGTTTAATCGAAATTTCAAGTTTGAGCTTCTTGCAGCTTTTTACTTCTCTCTCTCACTAATTGCGATTGCGTCAAATTTCATTTTTACCGGAAATACTTGTGGTTGAGGCCCCTGAGTACAATTTTTTTTTTTTTTTTAGCGAATTGTCTGTATACGTATGTGTAAACAAGATATCCAAAAAAAATGAAAATCCCTTGAAGCTCAAACTTAGTATTCTGTTTAGATAGTACCACAACATCTAACAAGAACGTGTCGGGCAAAATCTATCAACCGGAAGTGGCACATTACTAATTTTTTTTTCTTCAGTTTTTCGCGAATTTCTTGAAAATTACATACATGAATCCTATCACATAAATCTACACACACAAATGCATATCACTTTAAGTTGAAACACTTTCACGAGAAAATTGATTTGGGGGGGGGGTTCTGGGGATCAGTAACGCTAAGCTTGCTTTTAAAGTATAACATAAGTACAATAAATCGTTTTACCGCTAACATAATATTAATAAACATTAAAAATATGGCTGGAATTCTAAATTTGAAGAAAATTGGGTTAACCGGAGGAGTGACTTTATAGGAATGGGTTTTTGAGTTGTTTAAAATTTTCTCAAAATAGCTGCAACGATTTTCTTTAAACTTGGGATGCTCGTTGCATAGATAAGAACGTATCAATTTTATTTCAAATCTGGGATTTTTCTACATTGCTTTATTTTCCATTTGTGGCAGCATTGTTTGAGTGTGGTACCAAGAGTTTGAATATTTTGGATAGCTTTGATAGGTGATGGAAAGGATAGCGGTATCAACAGCACATTAGTAAATCTAGAGAGGAACGGTCTAATCAAAGATATTAAAGTGATATTTTCCAATCATTCACCATGAGCGAAGCCGCTGATTAGATAGGAGCTTATATTTATAAACTATAAACACACACCTACCGAGAATTCAAGGGATTTCTTTATTTTCCCTTTTAACTAAATTATTAAGTCTCACAGCACAAAAGAGAAATGATACTCTTACAGAATGAACATTTATCAAATTCATGTTGATTTATCTTCAAAATTACCAAAGTAATGGAATTTTGGTGGGTTTAAACTAAACAAATGATATAAGACAAAAGTACACTAACTGAACATTATGTATATTAATTATGTTCAAATTGTTGTGGCTGGTTCCGCAGAGCTGGTAAGCATCACAGATATTTTCCGTGATCGCCTGCCTCTTTTTGTGGTCATCAACCAGTTTCGAGCGTTCGCACACCTTCAGGATGTTTTTTTGTCAAGCAGTGTAATAACATAAACTTGCACGGAGCAAATTGAGCGTAAATCGAGCAAAATAGAGTATATCAACTGAATTTGCTCTGTGCAAGTCTATGTTATTACGCTGTCTGACAAAAACATCCTGATGATGGGCGAACGCCCCACACCTGTCAATGACCACAAAAAGAAGCAAGCGATCACGGAAAGTATCTCTAATATGTTCAAATTACCTCGAGAACTTTACACTCTTAAACTAGCAGAGTATAACGGTGTGAAAGAGAGTGATAGACTGATCTGTTAGAGTAACGATGCATGATGACTTCTTTATGAAGACTTGTATGTATTTTTTGAATGATTATTAGCTGAGTGTAGCGCGCATTTATATAATGCTTTCTCAACTTCCCTACTACTTCTTAATTGCTCCTTCCTTTATCGTAGGGTGTTACTGGATCACTTTCTCTGTTTCTGCCAGAATCCTAACCTAAAGAGGCATGTCACGCTTCAAGTGACACAACTTGTGGGCGGTGCCTTATGGTTATGTTGCAGGCAAGGTCAAAATAAGTCAAGGCAATGTGTCACCGCCATCAATTAATCAAGAAAATTTGAAATGAGCATGTGATTCAAAAAACCATTATTTTTGTATTTATTCTTATCAACATCAAACAACCGATAAATAAAAAACAATTAAACTGAACCAGATTTGGGTGGTTTGGCTCTGTTTTCCAGTCTGAGGTGGTGGGCATTATTAAATGCTGCCGCCTTGTGGGGGAGTGGCAGGGAGAGATTAAAGAGGTGCGGATATTCTCTGATAGTCAGGCCGCACTGAGGGCTTTGAGCAAGCCATGGTGGAGCTCGAAACTAGTGGGAGATGTAGGAGAAGGCTTAACGCCTTGGCTCGGAGGGGTAAGGTGCCTCTCTATTGGATACC
>JAAEAF010006074.1:0-71916 GCA_011037195.1 Triatoma infestans | reverse complement strand
ATCAGAGACATTTTCCATGGTAGCCTGCTTCATTTTGTGGTCATCGACCGGTTTCGGGCGTTCGCCCATCTTCAGATGCGTTTTTCAGACAGTGTGCCAACACAGACTCGTACAGAGACTTAGTTTCACACTAATTGAGGTGTATTTTTAAAATATTAAACTCTTAAACTAGGTAAAGGGATGTGGCCAGATGGGTGGGAAAACACGTGTTTGGGTTGTTAAAGGGCAAATTCTTTTCTTACAGTGGACGCGGGGGTCTAATCTTTAAACTCTGTTGTTGGAGGGAGACTTATTTCACAATTAACTAACCGAAATATTAAGAATATACAAAAAATAAAAAATAAGATACACAAAATAAATCTAAATAAAATTAAACAACGATTAAACTAACATTTAAAATTCATTCATTCGTTTAAATTGAACGATTTTTTATATAATTAAGTTTTTCCAGTTCCAAAGAATTAAGAAATTCCAGTCATTCTTTCATTTTTTCACGCAACCCTCACATCCTCGCAAGCATGTATACCTAATTATGTTTTCTTATATAATTAAGTTTTTTATTATGCATCCCACAAACCATGTCACATCATCACTCACATACATCATCCAAATACGCACTTTTTTTTTCTTTTTTTTTTTAAATATATATATATCTAAACTAGTAAAGTTATATGTACATAGTAGATTTAAAACTAAACCAAACCTTAAAATCTATTTAAGAACTATTTGTTGCGTTTGTAATTGTGTTTCTGTTGCTATTATGGGAAGAGTGTTCTGAATAATGGTTCACTAGCAAATTTTGTCTGTTCATTTATTAAGTTTTGTGTTTTTCGCTTATATATTTCGAGTTGTTCTACTATGTCAAGTCGTCGTCCTTTGTGGCCAGAGTGTATTAGTTTCATCGTGGTCGTTATGTTATCGGGTTTGTGTTTGTTTATTGTTTAGGTGATTGGCGTAATTTGAGTCAACTTTGTTGTATCTGTATAATCTGATGTGTTCGGTAAATCGTTCCTTGATTTTTCTGCCGGTCTGCCCCACGTAAATGTTGTCACAGTCCGGGCACTTCAACTCGTAGACCCCCACTGCTGTCATACACGTCAGTGAACTCGGTACGAGTGCGGAGTTTTTTGCCTAATTTGTTGTTTGTCCGGAAGGATGTCTTAATGCCCAGTTTTTTGAAAAAATTGGTGAGTTTGTACGTGTGGCTTCCAATATATGTGAATGTGGCGAATTTGTCTGCTGTTTTTTTGTCAGTCCTATTTCGATGGTGTGGTTCGTTTTTTGAGGAGTTTATTAATTTTTTTTTACGAATATTTTTATTTTTATTATTTTATTATTTTTATTTTTATTATTACGAATATTTAATTTTTACGAATAATTAATTATTTTTCACGAAAAAACTACTATAACTGTAAAAAAATAATCTAAACCTATCGCTTTTATTTATAATATTTTTTCAAAAAAGAAATTTTTTGTAAGTGGTTCTGTAGCGTTAAATTTCATATGTTCTACAAGAGTAGTTGAATGTTACTGGGTGCTCTGTTTTGGACTAAGCTACTCACTACCTGCCTGGTTTGGTAGGCAGGTATTTAGCCCTCCTCCGTCCACCATAATTTGATTTATACTACGACTAATACGTAATATTTGAGTTCAAAGAAAGTTTGTCTTTTTATATATAACTAGCTCACCCGGCCACGCTTAGCTGTGGCTCAGTCTGATTTTTAGGAAAGTAAACAGAAGTATTATAGTTAACATAGATTCAGCAAGAAAACACATCATTTAATTTAATACACTACTTTGCGATGCTGTGTACTGAAAGGAAAGAAAAAAAAATGTTTTTAACTGAAAGTCTTTTTTTTATAGTAAAGCTAGTGAATGGACCACATTTTTTGTTTTTCCGTTTTCTGCATAAACATAAAGATCAGATGATTTACCAACTCTAGAGCATGCGACATATAATTGCCCATGAGGGAAGCATTCGTTTTCTAAATTCAAAGCACACATTGCAAAGTTTGTCCTTGCGCTTTATTGATAGTCATAGCGAACGCAAGGCGTATTGGAAATTGAAGTGGTTTGAATTCGAACGGCATATCTGACGGAATGAGTGGTATTCATGGAAGTAGTACGTCTTCACCTTTATGAGGTCCAATGCTTCAATTAGATTATTCATCAATTTTTTAACTACTAATCGTGTTCCATTGCATAACTCCGAAAATTGATGTTTCAGTGTAATATAATTGGCATGCCAATTTTCAAATTTAGAATGTGAGACGGTAATCCAGGAACATCGAGTGAATTAAAGAAATTTCGCAAGTCTTTCAATGTATGATCTAATGCTTCCAATGACTTCTTTTATGAGCCATTGTACACTCATCCCATACAATGATTTTGCACGTCCGAAGAACCTTTCCCATTCCTGATGTTTTAGAAATGTTACATGTTGGGTTTTCTGTGAAGTGCATGTTTAGTGACAGTTTAAGAGCTGAATGCGCTGTTCTACCTCCTTCCATCAACGTAGCAGCAATACCTGAAGAAGCAAGTGCTAACGCAATATGGCGGTTTGAACGGATTTTAGCTCGGAATTTCCCGTTTTCATGGGAACATCGGAATAGAGGTACTTATAAGTAGTTGAGAAAGAGGTTCAGAAAGTGAGACACCATCGCAACGCGTCTGAGTCTGTCTATTTCTGCCAACCTCGCGAAACGCTCGGAGAAGTTCCCGTTTCCTTGGGAATTTCGGAGTAAAAAGTATATATAACACTCTTATATAGAAATGCAATGTTGTGTAAAAATTTCAAGTCAATCCATCGACTGCTTTTCGAGTTTTGCGGCCACAAACATACGGATGCTGAATTTTTATATATATAGAGATTGGATTCACAGAGTAGACAAGTCGTGTGAGTGTTTCGCATCCCAGAGTTTGTTTTTCTTCCATTTGCAGTGGGAAATAGAGAAGTTTGACAAAATGATTTCATAAAACCATAATTATATTTGTTTTCGATGCTGTTGAAGATGAAGGGAGGATCCATTGGTATGTAAATAATTCGACCATTACGCTTCCTCTATAGTAATGTTAACCGTTTTGTTTAGTGAGAGAAAGAGATTGAGTGTGGAGGGCGAGAGAGAAGATGATTTCCCGTTTGGAATAGCAAACATTGGCTCTATAATAAAAGATGAATGAGGAGATCTCAGTATGTTTGGGGGGGGGGGGGGGGGGGGTAAAGTGTAAGTGGACAGCTCCCAGATATATTCCATAGATTGCAAATCTAACCAACATCCACCGTAATGTATGTAATAATCGTACATACTCTCCATGCGAATTTAACTTGCAGGCACCCATACACACACACACACACACACACACACACACACACCAGTTTTTATATGCTCATGTATTTGTATCATCAAATGTGTTTTTAACGCTTTTCATTGCATTTTCTGGTACTTCTCTCTCTACATATAGACACACGCACCCACAAACACATAACTAGAAATTACATTTGTTTTAATATCACTGTCGTTTCCATTTTCCAGTAAAACAGCCAATTTTAATATCAATAGCAGCACCATTCTCCCGCCCCTCCCCCCACACACATGCAAAAATGCTAACAATGCAACTGGATTTGCCACACTAATTCATTATACAATATTTCAATTCGGAAAATTTGGCAAGCTGTTCCTCCCCCCCCAGGAAAAAAATACAACTCTTCCTCTTGTCTATCCCTTGCACACACACTCCCCACCAACCACCTGTGTTAAACTCATATTGCACATACTGTATTGGTTTATGCATTGAACTGGGAGTATGTGGAGAGATTTTAAACTTGTGCGACAGGCAATTTATTATTTTCCAAAAAAGGTGTGTATATGACTTTATTCAATTCGTTAATAAAAAAGGTACGGCTGAGAGTCATATATAGATTTTTGACTTAATAAATGTGTATTGTTTTCAGTTCAAATCTGGATCGTTCATATTATTTTATTTATTTTATTTCACTTTTTTTTTTATTTTTCTTCTTTTTTTTTTATTTTTTATTGCAAGTGGTTTAATACTTACCCAGACAAATACTAGAAGTGATTACATTTGCAGTCTTGAAGGGAGCGCCAGTAATATTAAACCAACCCTAAATAATGTTTGAAATTTAATGCCATCGAGTTCTCTCCCCTTAAATAGGATATAATTTTTGGGGCCCTGATAGGTGTATTAACTGGACACGCTTGGGTAGCCAGTCATTTATATAAAAAAAAATTGGCAGGACGTCTAGTCCTTTGTGTCAGAATTGTGACGGTGGAGGGGAAATGTATCAGAGACATTTTCCATGGTAGCCTGCTTCATTTTGTGGTCATCGACCGGTTTCGGGCGTTCGCCCATCTTCAGGATGCGTTTTTCAGACAGTGTGCACACATAGACGTGCACGAGCAAATTTAGTTTACAACATCCACACCAACCCCATCAAAACCACCACAACAACGAGAGAATTTTTATTCACAATCTAGGTCATGTTCCCGTTTGCGAATACCAGTTTCGCATATTGGTTGAACAGTACTCTCAAGAATTCTGAGGAGTTGGAGAGTAAGGATATCTTCGAAGATATTTATAATCGCCCGGTAGCTTGCTTGGAGAGACTTCTTAGGATAGAAGTTTCCTTGTGTTTTTCCGGGAAGGAAGAGATGAAAACTAGCTTGGCTTAGGGTCCCGCGCCTCGGCGGGCATCCATTAATAATAATGCACTCCGCACACTTAACCTAAAAAATCAATTTTTTTTTTGCTCAGCTGACGTAATAACATTCCGAGTACAAAAGAAGATTCTGCTAGTGGAAGAAAGAATGCAAAAATAATAGTTTTGGAAAATAGTTTAGAATATTTTATAGTTTGAAAAATAGAATTTTGTTAATATTTTAAATGTACCTTAGTGCTGTGAAAAGAGCCAGGTATGCTACAATCTAGGTCATTGCTATTAAAGAGACAAAGGCACAAGAATCCGTTAAATTAATACAATGCCACTTGGCCAACTGTTTTGTAAGAGAAGGCATTCTTGACAGTCTACCTTTTACTTTCAAACAAGAACAGTTTGTTGTAGACATTCAAGCCAGAACACTTCAGGAATCAGTGCCAAATATAAGTTAAAACATAAGAGTTTATTTCAACTAATTTCAGTAAATTAATAAGCATATTACTGTGTTATTGAATAGCATTTAAATATCTTTAAAGAATATATTTAATTTAATCTACCAGTGTTTTCTTAATTATTTCTTATTACTTCTTTCTCTTAACTTACATACACAAGCCCTTTACAAAACCGCTCACGCCACAAGCTACCCACTGCACTACAACACATCACACCAAATACATTTCAATTCCTTTTGTCCACGATTTAGCAAAGTCCCGATTTCTTTTGTCACGATTTAGAAAGTTATAAGAAATTCAATAGCAGATTCGCTCCTTCATTTCAATTCTCACACCCAAATCCCTCTCCTCAATCAAACTTCCAGGTAATTCGGCAAGGCGATTTAGAGGACGTTGGCCCCGCAACCTACTGGGTAACTGATGGTTGTATTCGCTGGATAACTATCATTCATTACCATTCACGTCATATCTCCTAGCCTTGTGGCTTATTTGTTTATATAATTATAAATATTCAATAAAACACAATTAAAAAAAGTTCAACGGAAATCGTTGCAGTATTATTCGAAGAAATTTCAAAAAATCTCAAAAAAAAAAACTTATTTCGTGAAGTGGCACTTCCGGTTAGCCGTTTTTTTTTTCAAACTTCGAACTCTATCAGTGCTTTTACTGTATATTAATATTATGCAGGAAGGAAGGCCATTGTATTTTGAAATGACGCTATTGTTTCCTTCAGAACCCCCAAAAATGAATTTTACCAGGACAATATTTCAATGGTAGTTTGTTATTTATATTTATGTGTGTATTTGAGTACGAAGTTTAAAACAAACTGTTGGCGCCGTTTCCGAGATAATAGCGAAAAACTGAAGAAAAAAAATAAGAAGAAATAAGAAGTAGTACTTCCGGTTGATGAATTTTAATAGCTTCATTTTTAGATTGCGGTGATGAAACTAAGTTTAAGATTCTTGCGTGTTTTCATTTTTGAAATATTTTATTCACACACACTAAAAACAATTTTATCGCACTCAGAGGAACCCTGAAACATGTATTTCCGGTGAAAACCTTAATTACGAAAATTTGACACGAACGTAATACTTCCTCCTAATAGGAATAAGAGAAAATTAAAAAAAAAAAACGGAATTTAGTAATTTCAATAACATTTTTTTTTTTGTTAGCAATTTATTAAATAGATATCACAAGGTAATAAATAATAAAGGAGAAAATTTCGAAAGGAAATATCTGTTTAGGAAAATTTATATATATAACAATAAAACTAAGAGTTAATTGTTTAATTGACCGTTTTAAACGAGCCAAGTAGAAAATACCATTTATATATATCAAAATTGGTTTTGATAACACAGTTTGAAATTATTTTCATTCAAATAAATTGCCAATTTTCTATCTACTTTGTGTATGTATCTGTCTGTATGTATGTATGTCTGTATGTGTGTATTCTATACGGTGTCCAATTTGGAGAGAGATTATAAATGTTTTCTGTTTTTGGGTACTACAAAGTTAAATGGAGCATTAGTGCTGCTATCTGTAGCGGAATAAACGGCTATTATAAAGTTATATATATTTTGGTTTATTTTTATTTTTTTTACTTTTTATTTTTATTTTTTAAATAATTGCTATTGTTTTATTGCTTTAAATACTTTTTCATAAAGGAAAAAAAAAAACAATTTTCAATAAATTTAAATACGTTGCAATCACTAGAAGTTTATATTGTGATTAACTAATAATTTTTACTTTCTCTCCTAGTAAGAAAGAGGAAGTATTACGAACATGTCAAATTTTCGTGATTAAGTTTTCACAGGAAATATATGTTTTGATGTCCCCTGAATACGAAAAAGAAATTTTTTTAGCGAGTAGTACTTTGTGTGTGTGCGTATGTGAACAAAATATTAAAAAAAAACAAAAAAAAACGATAAATCACAGGAACCTCCAATTTGGTAGAACTTTTAGTTACTATCACGGCATTAGATACGAAGTTTTCGGACAAAACACCGGAAGTGTGACAATTTTTTTTTTTTTTTTTTTTTAATTAAAGGGAACAGTAGCATTATGGTTCCCTTTAATGCACCACTTTAATATAATATATCTAGTTTTTTACCAACTACATAATATTGATATAATTCCAAAGAATTTGAAGACAAAACGGGTAACCGGAAGTGAAATTTTACAGAGTAGGTTTTTGAGTTTTATGGTTTTCCTTTTTCGAAACCGGTTAAAACGATTTTCTTTAAACTTGGAATGCTTGTTGCATAGGTAGAAACGTGTCACAATTAATTGTGTAATGGCATTCAGCAGAATGGCATCCAGCAGAGAGAAGAGAGGCTCTCTCTGGTTAACAGAGACTACTCTCTGACTTAAGCAGGCTAGAGTGGGCCAGTGAGAATCTATCTAGAGGATATCTATCAGATTCAACCATACATCGCATCGTTTCATATCTCTACTCCCACCTTTTATTCTATCAAAATCATTATAAAGACCAGTGCAGTTAGTGTAAACTCATAACTACATTTATAACAGTGTCTTCATATCTCGTTCATTCAATTAAACCTAATTTCTCTCCTCAACAACTCCATTATATTGGCGGCAGCGGTGGGATGATGTAATGGCATCCAGCAAAATGGCATCCAGCAGAGAGAAGAGAGGCTCTCTCTGGTTAACAGAGACTACTCTCTGACTTAAGCAGGCTAGAGTGGGAGAATCTGTGCATATAAGCCAGTGAGAATCTATCTAGAGGATATCTATCAGATACAACCATACTCGCATCGTGTCATATCTCTCCTCCCACCTTTTGTTATATCAAAATCATTATAAAGACCAGTGCAGTTAGTGTAAACTTATAGCTACATTATAACAGTGTCTTCATATCTCGTTCATTCAATCAAACCTAATTCTCTCTCGCTCAACGCTCCATTATATGGCGGCAGCGGTGATATGATGTATGGCATCTAGCAGAGAGAAGAGAGCTCTCTCTGGATTAACAGAGACTACTCTCTGACTTAAGCAGGTTAGAGTGGGAGAATCTGTGCATATAAGCCAGTAAGAATCTATCTAGAGGATATCTTTCAGATTCAACCATACATCGCATCCTGTCATATCTCTACTCCCACTTTTTATTCTATCAGTTTCATTATAAAGTCCAGTGCAGTTAGTGTAAACTTATAGCTACATTCTAACAGTGTCCTCTCACATCTCGTTCATTCAATCAAATCTAATTTCTCTCCTCAACAACTCCATTATAATTGGAACATTTTGATTTTAACATAGAGCGCTCCCACATACAGTCGTTCGGATATTTTTACAAGTAATATCCTCATTTTTATGGCCAAGAAATTTCTTAATTAATAAATTGTATTAATTAGAGAAAAAGAATGTAGCAAGAATGTTTTATATCCATTTTGTTTGAAGAAAAATCTGTTAATCAAGTTAAAAGAATAGGTTTCAGAATATTTTCCCGGGGAAATCTGTGACGGTTAGGTTTCAAATTGTTAAGTAAGCTTTGATCGCAGCACTGTCTTACTTGGACGACCATCATATTCAGATGCTTGATAAGCAAACATATAATCCCTCTCCCACCATTATCTTTTCTTATATTAAACATTCAGTAAAAGTTCCAAGTTTGTGTGAAGTTTTGTCAATTAATATTTCATTATATTTCCTAATAATACGAGTCAGACGTGTTGGTGTTTCATACCAGAATTCAATTTGTAACCAGCAGCTTTTCAATATATAACTCACTGCCATTAGGGGTACTGATACGGTCACTGGAAGTCGTTAATTCTCTAACAGCTGATTCTACTTAATAAAAAAATAATAATTGATCATATGTTTACACTTTATAGCTTATTAAAGTAATAATAACATATGACAGTCATATTCAATTCATTAATGAAAATAATACTACCTACTAATACCACTGTTAAATATCGTACAAAATAGTTTTTTCTTTTTTTTTTTTCCTTGGGCATCTTGTTTTAGTTTAAGGTAGCAGTTGTTGTTGGTATAGAGGCGGTTGTTTATTTTTTTTACTGGAGATGACCCTCTTGACTTGATGAACACACAGACTATGTCTATGAAATGGAGTGTGTTTTTTTTGTAATAGTTCGTGATATCAGACAGTTATTGTCTGACCGAAGTCTGTCGTGACTATTGGCCCTTCCTGTGTGGGTTAGGTATATCTGTTTAGCCTCTTTACTCCACACACACATCAAAATGATAATGGGTTATTTACTTAATTTGTTTTACTCTTTATTTTATTTTATTTTTTGTTTGTTTTGGATTAAAACGGTAATTTTCATCGCTTGCAATGGATTGTTTTTTTTTCTGCTCCGGTGTCAATTCTATTAGGATGATTTAAGGATATAAATTCTTTCTGTTCTTTAAAACTATTACTTTGAAAGCTAAAATAGTTTTATTCTTATAGCCAGATCAGGTGTTTTTCTAGTGCTAATATTATTTGTTTAGTTACATTTACAAAACTTTTACTTTTCATTCCTTTTTCCCTCATACGCCATGTGATTACATATAATAACCAAGGAAACATGGATTTGCCCTGCCAGCAGCGCCAAGATGGGAGAAGCAGAGATTGGCTACAGTGGGATCCTCACTAACATTTTTGTAGTCCCAAACCAGCAGTAGCCCTCATCAAGCAATTTTGAAACAGGGAAGTCACACATTGGAGGAATAGGGAACTGGAGAGCACTGGGAAGCACGGAAGGTTGTCCCTAGGCTAAGAGATTAAGAAAGGTATGAGACAGAAGGACTTATTGTATCTTCCCTCCCTGAGTAGGATAAAACAGGGGGTTCAGGTACGAAGTTTAAAAGCGGGAAAAACTGAAAAAATATTTAGTAAAGTCCCACTTCCGATCGATGAGTTTTGCCCGAAACCTTCGTGTTTGATGCGGTAGCAGTACGTAAAAAGGAATATCATGTTTGAGCTCCCTGCGACATTTCGTTTTTGAGATGAAAACGTGACCCACGCAGAACCAATTCCCCCCTCCCCATACTCACAGATCATTCGCTAAAAACATTTGTTTCGTATTACTTGTTCAAGATTTAGACATAAAAAATTTTGTAGAAACTTGATAGGTAATTACAGGTAATTATACTCTGTATCTTAAATTTAGAAACATGTTTGTTTATACATAATATAAACAGTGAACTACATCACCGACAGACTCCTTGCCTAAAGAACAAAAATGAACTAAATCACCTTACAACAAATTATAGACAAATCCCCCACCTTAGAATACGCTAAAAAGTTCGAAAAATCCATTTTGCAAAACAAAAAAAAAAAAAAAATCAATCACAAGAAGTTGAAATTAATATTCCGGTTAGATACAAATCAACAGAACAAACCGGATGATTTCAGTAAAAATTACTTTTAACCGGAAATAACATTTAGTTACTGGATTGTCTAGAAAACGGCGGCAACGATTTTCAGAGGTTTTTAGTATTTTCTTGGAAATTGAGTTATTTGAAATACTTCTTCCCAGAAAAATTGATGTTTGAGATGGTTTCTGCGGGAAAAGTGAGCTAAGACTTAAATGGTGGACTCATAAGTGATAATTGGACTTAAAGTAAGGGAGAACTTCTTTTCTTTTTTTTTTAATTTTAATTGAAACCATAAATGTACAACATATATTGATCGGGCTGACCAAATGACCAACTTTAATCGAAACTTTCTTATCGTTTGGCTTTAGCATAATTAAGTTTTAAGTATGTGAAGTGAGGGTTGGAAACGTGGAGTTTCAAGGAACTTACTGATCGTATTTATGTACTAAACTTACAGCAGGCCAGGATAGCTGCCTATAGTGTTGTCCATCGAGGCTGGGACAGTAAACAGCAGTGGCAACGTTAGTTAAATAGGTTAGCTTTGATAAAGGGAGATATGTTTTGTGTGTGTGTGTGTGTATGTATGTATTTGTGTAAGTGTATGTTTGTTATGTGGTGAGGTCACCAACTAAAACCCCAGAGAGATTTCTCTGCACCAAAAACCACGTCACTCTTTACCTAAATAGGGTTTTCAACATGGTCAAATAGGCTTTGTGTTACTCTTAGTGTATGTGTGTTTGTGTGTATGGAGGAAAACAGTGACACTCTAGAAGAGGCAAGGCCTGGACTGCCTGGGTAAACCAGATTGTTACGCCCTCTACAATCCATTTCTCTCCTACTATATAAGATGTGGCTCAAAAACCAAATGCTACGGTCCCTAAACAGATCAACTGGACTTGGATCACCGCAGAAACACACACACACAGACGAAAGACCACATATGGTCCCCAGCGAACCCTTCTCCAGCTAACAGTATATTATCAAGTTCCTTACTGTTCCAAAATAGCTTCCTCTTGGTTCCCCTTTCAGTCTCTCTCTCTCTATTCCCCTTAAGGAAGAAAAAAGCAACCTCCTCTACACCAGCAAGTAAAAAACTACCTTTACTTTATCTACATATAGAAAATACGATACAATATCATTTCCATATGAGTAAATACAATTTGTAAGTTCGTAAATGCAAAGGAAAAGCCACTTTTGATTCTTGCAAAGGAGCTGAACAGCGTGATGTGTGACTTTTCGTTTTCTTTTTACGCTGGTTACTTTATCCTAATGGTCTCCCAGATAGCACTCTCTTTGGTTCATACATATGGATTTCTATATCAGTCGCAGGAAGCTACAGATCTTATTGTAATATAATTTGCGAAGTTTCTCCATATAATTTTAAGGACATCAAAGCGTGAGCAATGTTTTACACTACGCTTTTCAGGTCAAACTCATGAATACGCTGTAACCATCTGGACTTCAAGCATATCAAAAGATTCAAATCAGGATCCAGTAAAAATTTCGTATACTATAACTCTATTATTTGCAATATTTCTCTGAAAACATTGATTTTATAACGGTTTCCGTCTTGTGAATGACCTACACCAGATTTTTTTCTTAACATATTATTTGGGGAATTTTACAAAATGTAACAGATACATCTAGGATTTAGCATTTCTTTAAATGCTATTTTTCCTGAAAAAAAAATCGAGAATTTTATCTGGTTCCATGTGGGCGGTAAAGTTAGGCTAATCGGAAACTATAATTTCAATATAATTCAGGATTTCTACCTATAAATTAATATTTTGATGTTCGTTCAATTCAAAAAGAAACATTTTTACCCGGAAGAAGGCAATAAATTTTTGCTGAAAGTGTCGGTGAAAATTTGAAAAAAGTGTTTTTTTTCCTTTCTCTTACTCCTCCTAGTAAGAGGTAGTGTTGTAATCGTGTCAAATTTTTGATATCGAATTTCGTGTGGGTATGTAGGTGAACAGCTGAAAAAGGAAAAATCGCACAAAGTTCAAACTTGATATTCCGTTTAGGTACCACCGAGGGATCCGACAGTGGGTCATCTGTTAAAATTCCTCGCACCCGGAAGTACAACTTACTGATTTTTTTTTCCTCTCAAAAATAGCTCCGACGATTTTCTTTAAACTTGGTGTATCAACTACACATACAAAAATCTACAACTTTTATTTAAAACATTTCTCCGGGAAAATTCATTTAAGGGCAGTTTTGGGGGTGGAGGTGGGGTGAGGTTTTCCTCTAAAGTGCTATTTCAGTTTATTATACAATTCTGCCTTCTGAATAATATTAATTAGAATTAAATGTGTTGTTAAAATTCCGAGTTTGAATAATATCGGATGGCCGGAAGTGTTTTTACTTTACCACTTTATTAAATGATTGTTTTTCACTTTTTCGCAATTTTCTCAAAAATGGTTCCGACGATTTTCTGAAAATATCTTATATAAACGAAACATACAAAGATCTACAACTTTTATTTATAACATTTTTCTGGGAAAATTCATTTAAGGACACTTTTAGGGGAGGGGTGGGATAATGTTTTTCTCTCAAGTGCTGTCATAGTTGATTATACAATTCTACCATGCAAACAAAATTAATCAGAAATAAATAGATGTTCCAAAATTCCAAGTTCCAAGAAAATTAGTAAACCGGAAGTGCGCATTTACTGAACAGTTTTTTTTTCAGTTTTCGCTGAATTTCATTAAATTAGGTGCACAAACTATAAAAATTTGTCAATTATAATTTTGAGAACTGGAGTAAGAGAAAGTTGTATGAGTGTTTCACGGCAGATTTTTTTTTTCTGTGAGCGAATCTTAACATCCATTTTACTCTATAAATTAATAATTAGGAACAATTAAAAATGATTTTGTCAAATTTCTGGGTTGGAAATAAATTTGTCCAGCGAAAGTGATATAGTTAATCTATGTTTTAGATCTTTAATCATGTCCAAAAACTATTGATTGATTGTTGAAAGAAAGCCAAGGAAAAAAGGCTGTTTACTTTTATAGTTGTGTACAGGCTTTATCAGTCTGTACGAATATGTACGAATGAATACGAATAGTGTGTGTTCAGTTAGTTGGATTGATGTGTAAAGACCCATAGTAAAAAGGGAAGCCTCATTTGGTCTCCGGGGGGGAGGGGGGAGGGTTTTTTGGAGGCCGGTAATATGACACAAGTAATTCATGTGTAATTGTAGATAATCTTCGGCCTCACACACTGGCCTCTCTCTCTCTCGCTGGTAACTATTCATCGGCTTAAACATCTGTGGAGTGCTTTCGTTTTAATAGCAATAGAACACACACACTACACAACACACATATACATACAGTATAGATAGAAGTGTTGTATGAGTGCGCGTGTGTAAATGTACTAGTTTTGGGGGGAGGAGGAGAAGATGAGGCCAGTGCCATACAAATTCATTAGGGCCAGTCTTTAATCATAGTCACTCTACCCCGTCATGGTGCTCCCTACAACCAGATAGTAGCACATCGAAATATACAACATCATCATCATATATATTATATATATATATGTGTGTGTGTGTGTATGTGTGTGTGTGGGGGGGGGAGGTTATTTCAGGGATGAACAGCCTTCAAACGAACGGAAAGACCTGCTATTTTCTCCTCCTACCCTCTTACTCAATTTCCCGCTTTATTCTAGTTGTGATTATTACATACTAACGGAGACATCTCTTGGGCCCATTCACCCCCCCCCCCCCAAGACGAAAAAAATTACGGATTGGCTTTTTAATTTTTTTTGGAATTCGCCTCGAAAATGATTGTAGTACTTTCATATAAACTTTAAATACTAACTGCTCAAATACAAACCTATCACTTTTACTTAATTATAAAATTCTTTTGGAAAAATGATTTATTCTGAATAAAAATCTGATGTGAAACACTCACACAACTTTCTCTTAATTCTGTTCTCAAAATTATAATTGACAAATTTTATAGTTTGTGTACCAAATATTTACGAAATTCGCCGAAAACTAAAAAAAGCTGTTCAGTAAAAGCGCACTTCCGGCTTACTAATTTTGTTAAAACTTGGGAATTTTGGCCATCTATTTATTTCTAATTAATTTTGTTTGAATGGTAGAATTGTATAATCAACAACTATGATACCATTTTAGAGGAAGCTGTAACCTCACCCTTCCCCGAAAAGTGCCCTTAAATGAATTTTCCCCAGAGAAATGTTTTAAATAAAAGTTGTACGTCTTTGTATGCGTAGTTTATATACGAAGTTCCAAGAAAATCAACGGAGCCATTTTTGAGAAAATTATTTAGTACAGTGTTAGAACAAACGCACTTCCGGTTATCCGATTTTTTTGAAACTTGGAATTTGAACAACATATTTAATTCTAATTAACATTATTTAGATGATAAAATTGTCTAATAAATTGAAACAGCAGTTAAAATGAAAACCTAACCCCACCTTTCCCCCAGAAGTGCCCTTAAATGAATTTTCCCAGAGAAATGTTTCAAATAAAAGTTGTAGCTCTTTGTATGTGTAGTTGATGTACCAAGTTTAAAGAAAATCGTTGAAGCTATTTTTGAGAAAATCGCAAAAACGTAAAAAAAAAAAACTAGTAAAGTGGTACTTCCGGTTGAGGAATTTTGACAGATAACGCACCGCCAGATCCCATGGTGATAGCTAAACGTAATATCAAGTTTCAACTTTCTACGGTTTTTTTCGTTTTTGAGCTATGCTGTTCACATACCACACACTCACACACCACACACAGCACACACACCACACATACACACACACACACACACACACACACACAACCATTTGCTAAAAACCACTTTTTTGGACTCAGAGGACCTCTAAACGGATATTTCCGGTGAAAACGCGATATAGAAAATTTGACATGATTACAATACTTCCTCTTACTAAGGGGTAAGAGAAAGTCAGATGAAAAAAAAATCTGTCATGTTATCTAAGTAAGAGAAACTCGTGTTTTACCAGATTTTATCAGATTACCAGATTAATTATAAAAAACATATTTAGGTACACATGCGTGCGTGAATTGTGAAGGGTGAAATGCAAAATATGTTTAGTGTCATCAAACAACCTGCTTATATATATTGTTTGATTGTTTTAATGATTTTGTTATTTTAATTTTTATTATTCTAATCGCTTAATGATAAATTATGTTAGTTTAAATCGTTATTTAATTTAAATTCATTTTTATTTTGATTAGTTAATTGTAAAGTGAATCTCGCTCCCCAAAAACAGAGTTTAAATATTAGACCCTTCACGTGTTGTTTCCATTTTAAGGAAAATTTGCCCCTTTAACAACCCAAACACGAGTTCCTTTCCTACCCAGCTACCATGACCATACCTCCCTTTGACCTATTTTAAGAGTTTAGTTTTTAAATAGAATTAAAAATACCAGTCAGTGTGTAAACTGAATTTGCTCTGTGCATGTCTGTGATGTCACACTGTCTGAAAAAACTCATCCTGAAGATGGGCGAACGCCCGAATCCGGTCGATGACCACAAAATAAAGCAGGGGCTACCACGGAAAATGTCTCTGATGCTTTCCAGCTCTGCGCAACCAACCACCACAACAAAAACTTATTTATTTCAACCAGTATAACCAACTTGATTTCGTGAAAAAAAAAAAAATAATAAAAAAATTCAATAATCTAATCTGTAAGACGTACATCCGGTTAACTATTTTATTCAAATTTGGAATTCTAGCAATGCTTCTTATGGATATTAATATTAATGTCGGTGCTAAAAAGGTGGCGATCGAGCTGATAAGTGAAAGAACTTCATGGTTTAAGCGCTGGCTTTACCCTATCTGAACTTACTCTTGTCAGGTTAATGGGTGCTTGGACGAACTTTCGAGTTGGGATGGACAGCTTTCTTTACTCACATCCAGGATATACGAAGCCCATCTCGCACAGTCTGTGAGCCGCGCGGTCGCCTCAGATAGATTCCTTTTATACAGGTTCCTCATTAGTGAACACAGAAATCACGTTACAGCCATATTATCACATAACATTAAACTTTAACGAAATGCGTTGGTTGTTTAAGCTGAGAGGCGAACTTTTATATTTAAATTTCAGGCCTTGGATCAAAAAAGACTCGGATCTGGAAAGATGCCAGCTTTGCAACTATTCCGCCCAGGAAGATTTATATCATTTCCTGGGAGAGTGCCCCCTTTTGGTAGAATTTCGATTGCTTTATTTTAATAAACGTACTCTCTCAAGGGCAGATATAATTTCTTTTTTGTCTGGCCAAGAAAATCCTCGGTCCTTTGCTCAAATGTGCTCGCCACGACTGGGAGGTTTAGATACAGTTGGTTAGTTGAATACTGATTATTATTATTGTTCATAATATCACTAATGTCATCTTTATAACCCAATAGATTTCGCCTTTTCTCTCATCTTCTGTTCGCCCAATAAATTCACACGATGTGATTTTGCAATGTGAAAGTAATGTAACTATTTTATTTAACCTCCCAGTTCTGTTTTCTTTTCCCCTCTTTTTGCGTTTTTGTCTTCTCTTTCTTTTTGAACATATTTCGAGCACATTTTACTTCAACTATTTCTATGTTTCTAATTTTTTACTTTCTCTTACTCCTAGTAAGAGGAAGTATTGGAATCGTGTCAAATTTTTGATATCGCGTTTTCAGCGGAAACATCCGTTTTAAGGTCCCCTGAGTCCAAAAAAGTGGTTTTTAGCAAATGAGGTGTTTGTGTGTGTGTGTGTGCGTGTATGTGTGTGTGTGTGCGTATGTGTGTGTGTGTGTATGTGAACAGCATAGCTCAAAAACGAAAAACCGTAGAAAGTTGAAACTTGATATTCCGTTTAGATATCACCATGGCATCTAACAGTGGCTCATCTAAATTCCTCAACCGGAAGTACCACATTACTTGTTGATTTTTGACTTTTTTGCATTTTTCTCAAAAATGGCTCCAACGATTTTCTTCAAACTTGGCGCATCAACTACACACATACAAAGGCCTACAACTTTTATTTGAAACATTTCTACGGAAAAATTCATTTAAGGGCACTTCTGGGGGGGTGGGGTTAAGTTTCATCTAAAGTGCTATTTCAGTTTATTAAACAATTCTATCTTCTAAATAATGTTAATTAGAATTGAATATGTTGTTGAAATTCCGAGTTTGAAAAAAATCGGATAACCGGTAGTAAGTTTGTTTTAACACTTTACTAAAAACAGATTTTTTTCACTTTTTCACGATTTCCTAAAAAATGGCTTCGACAATTTTCTTGAAACTTCATATATAAACTACACATATAAAGAGCTACAACTTTTATTTAAAACATTTCAGTGGGAAAATTCATTTAAGTGCACTTTTTGAGAAGGGGTGGGGTTACAGCTTCTTCTAAAGTGGTATCATAGTTAATTATACAATACAATCATTCAAACAAAATTAATTTAGTAATAAATAGATGGTTAAAATTCCGAGTTTCAGGAAAATTAGTAAACCGGAAGTGCGCTTTTACTGAACAGTTTTTTTCAGTTTTCGACGAATTTCATTAAATTTGGTACACAAACTATAAAATTTGTCAATTATAATTTTGAGAACTGGAGTAAGAGAAAGTTGTGTGAGTGTTTCACACCAGATTTTTTTTTTTTTTTTTACGGACCAGTTAAAATTTGAGAATAATTTTGTTTTATTTATTTATTTATTTTTTTTGCAGTGAACTTTAATATCGGTGTCAGAAACACACACTGCACTGAAGTGGTACTTTAAAGAAATGCTAGTCGCTACTGTTCCCCTAGAACCACCCCCCCCCCAAAATCAATTTTTCCGGGAAAATATTTCAAATAAAAGTGCTAGGTATTTATGGGTAGGTACAGATAGGATATAAAATTGCGTAAAACTGAAAAAACAAATCAAAATAGACAGAACTTTAGCTAAAAAAAAAAAAATGTGGTGTGAAACATTTATACAACTTTCTCTTACTTAGTGAGAAAATTTTCTCGAAAATTGTAACGTTAGAATGTTTAGTTGCGCTGGCCATAGAAATGGTGGTGGGGATTTTACTTGTATACTTGAGCGGGGCCTTATTTGGAGTGCTCTATATCAAAAACCAACAAAGCTTGTTCACATTTAAATTGAAACTGACTGACAGACCTACAAATACGTCTCTAAAAACTCAATTTTTTCAGAAAAATGTTTCAAATAAAAGTGATACGTTTCTATTCCAAGCATTCCAAGTTTCAAGACTGCCAGCAAACCGATTTTCTTAAAATTTGGAATTCTATAAATGCTTCTAATGTATATTAACATTATGAAGAAGGCAAAAACCATATATTATACACTGAAATGGTACTTTAGAGAAAAACATAACGCTACTGTTCCCCACAGAACCTCCAAAAAAATCAATTTTTCCAGCAAAATTTTTCACATAAAAATGAAGAAAATCACGAAAAATTGAAAAAAAAAATTCAGTCAAGAGTCGCACTTTTGGTTGATGGATTTTTACCCGAAATCTTCGTGTCTGATGTGGTGATAGTGGACTAAATGGAATATCAAGTTTCAGCTTACTGCTATTTTTCGTTTTTGAGATATTCTGCTATCACACACATACACACTTACATACAGACCATTCGCTGGAAACATTTATTTCGTCTTCAGGGGACCCCAAAAACATAAATTACCGATGAAAATTGAATTTCGAAAAGTTTTTACATAATCAAGTCTTTTTCTTACTGTAATTAAAAGGTGCTACGATCCCGCTTTTAGGGCCGCAACCTTTTTTGAGGGGGTTAGCGACCAGTTTCTGTTGGAGAAACTTTGGAAGGAGGACGTGGAGGCGAAGAGATCTCAACTCTGGTACTCCTTCCCCGGTTTGTGGCAGGCCAAGATTTGCCTGGGAAATTATAACCAACGGAGATCGGAGGCCTGCATCGGCTTGAATCGGTGGCAAGCTCCGCGTTCTTACGGGTTTCCACACGGGGCATTGCCGACTTAGAGAGGACACCTGGTGAAGCTGGGTTTGGAAAGTGATTAGCTCATGCAGATTCTGTAGGGGAGTTGGAGGAAACTCCATTATATCTCCTAAACAGACTGCGAGGCTGCCACTCAGAGAAGATTCAAGAACCTGGGTAGCTTCTAGGTGAAGAGGGGGATATACCCTCTCTAGAGCCTGTCAGGATATTGGGATTCCTCAGGGATCTCAACCTGATGGAGGTTTTGCAGAACGGATGTTCAAAGGACGTCTGTTCGGGTGCTGTGAGCAATAACCTGCGGCACCAATGGGGGCATAGCACAATATATCGAAAGGTCTCAGTGCATTGCCCCCCCCCCCTTCAAAAATAAAGAAAAATACTGTAATTAAAACAATTCTTAATTGGCAACTTTTCTCCAAACTTGGAATTTATACTAAACGTTCAGCTGGCCTTATAGTATTACGTACGTATAAATAACGGAGGTGGGGGATTATTATATTTGTGGGTTTTTAGGTCTTAAAGTTTATCTGAAATACACACAGACATATACATATATCTATTACTAAAAACGTTTTTCTAACAGTGAACTTTTCTGGGTATCATCTCCCAGTTTACCTTCTTATTGGTGCAATTTTCAGTTTTGCAAATCAGCAAGGATCGCAATGTAATACAAATTCTCTTACTGCTTTAAAAAGATATTTCAACATTTAATATCACTAAAAGTGTTATTACAATCAGCGTAACAAGGGTTTGTATTGATGGTTAGATAAATGGTCCATGATTTCCTAAGTAGTCTGTCAATATATTATAGGGAGAGCTTATTGAAAGAACTGGTGATAAACATCAAATTAACGCCTCAAATACTTCGGAGATAAAAATCAATTTGATTCATTCAACTATAATACATAAGCACTATCCTAATTAATTGGCTGTATCTTTAGGAGAATTTTAGTAATTGTTATTATTATTATTATTATTATTATTATTGTAATTAAATACTTATTGTTGTTGTGGTTGGTTCCGCAGAGCTGGAAAACATCAGAGACATTTTCCATGATAGCCTACTTCTTTTTGTGGTCATCGACTGGTTTTGGGCGTTCGCCCATCTTCAGGATGCGTTTGTCACACAGTGTGATAACACAGAAATTGCACAGAGTAAATTCAGTTTATACACTCTGTTTATACATGAATTTGCTCTGTGCAAGTCTGTGTTATCACATAGTCTGACAAACGCATCCTGAAGATGGGCAAAAACGCCCGAAATCGGTCGATGACCACAAAATGAAGCAGGCTACCACGAAAAATGTCTCTGATACTTTCCAGCTCTGCGGAACCAACCACCACAACAACTATCAAGTTTATGAGAGAAAAACAAAGAAACCATTTTTATGTTTGTATAGTATTTCCGGTTGACCGATTTTTCATCAAATTTTTCGAATATTTTAAACATATTTAATTTGTCCTGTTTTATATAAAATATGTTTTTTTTATTTTTGATTTAGCACATTAAAGAAAATTAACAATTGAAATCATTACTAGAAATATTGGTCACTTATTGAGGATTCAGTTTTAAGATAAACTGCAAAATTTATACGCCTAGCAAGAGAAGATATTACGATTGAAATTGATTTTTCAACGGAAATACATGTTTTGGGGTCCCCTGAATACGAAAAAAATGTTTTTAGAAAATGGTCTGAATGTTTGTGAGTGTGTGTTTTAACAGAATATCTCAAAAACGAAAAGTAGTAGGAAGCTCAAACTTGGTATTCCGGTTAGGTACTACCACCGCATCAGACACGAAGATTTCCGGCAAAAGCCACATCAACCGAAAATGCAATATTACTGAATGTTTTTTTTCTCCACTTTTTCGTCATTTTCTCAAAAACGGCTCCAACGATTTTCTTTACACTTTGCATACTATCTACACACATAAATATCCAACACTTTTGTCTGAAACATTTGTCGGGAAAAATTCATTTTTTTGGGGTTCTGGAAGGTGGTTTGGGGGAATTTTCGGGGCGTTTTGTTTTCCTCTAAAGCTTTATTTCATTGTAATATTTGGCTTTATCACATACAAAATATGAATATATATTGGAAGCATTGATAGAATTCCAAATTTGAAGAAAATCGATTAACCAAAATTGCGATTTTATAGAATAGATTTTTTTTACACAGTGCGCTCTCCACATCGTTTTATGACCAATCTAACTAAATATTGTAACGATGCAATTTTAAAGAAAAATTTCTTGATTAAATTGTATTATTTGGACTAAGAGAAAGTCGTGTGAGTGTTTCACACGAATTTTCTTCATTTTTTTTTTTGAAGTAGAAGAAAAGTTGCAAAAAATAAGTGGAAAATTTTAAAAAAGTGGGGAAGTATGCTTGTTTATATATTTTGGGAGAATATAGTGCAATGTGTCCAAAAGAAGTCTATTGAGCAACCCCTAACAGAGCGGGTATGAAATCTCTTAACGTACGGCTCGCCTTCCAAGTCTCTTATCACTCTCTCTCTCTCTCTCTCTGAGAGGGATGATAGCGTCCCGGTTCGTCAATATAAGAGGTGCTAACGCCTCTACCATCTTTCCTAGAGAAATCTGTAGCCGCTTGCTGTTGCGTTTTGTTCCCTAGGCCCAGCTTCTTCAGGTTCCCCCTCCGAGTCCCAGGTGAAATCGATTTACTGGTCAGCCTGATGCACGTCTCACCTGACCGATAGGATATCTATCGAGGGCTGCCCTGATGAGTCATATGCTCTTTCAATTCTAGGTGGATTCTCCAGAGCAAAAAAAAATACTCTTCCTTCGTGTTTATTTATCCAAATTATGTAAGCTTTGTGCTTATTCCGTGCCTATGTTCTGATTAACCAGAAAATTATTGATGCTGAAAATTGATATTCTTACAATAATAATAATAATAATAATAAGCCACACAAGAAAACTTACATCATTAATAATAAGTGCATTATATATATATATATATATTTTTTTAATTTGTTTGAAGTATTTATAGAGTGGCATGTTTATGACAATAGTTATGTGCAGGGGGTGGGTTCAGCGAACTGAAATTATCAGAAGGGTGGAACACTACTCCTTAAAGTATTCATAATAATTTCATGTTAAAAGGGATATGGGTTGGCACCACTGTTGGATGTTTATAAATGGCTTTGACTGTGATGTATGTTTCTTGTGTGTGCGTGTATATATATACATGGGGCACAGATATCTTCCTCTTGTCAGTTATCTGCTTCTTGTACATCCTGGGTCTCTATTATGTCCAACTACCCATAATACTAAGGGACTCTCTAGGGAGTCCATATGGTGCATTTACCGGTTCATCGCCCACCATTCACACTCTACCCGCACTGTTACAATTATTATTATTATACCAAAAGCCGATTTTTTGATAGCTCCCTTTTTAAAATAGACTACAAAAGGGTGTAAATATGGATTGGTCTTCTTTATTTTGCCATTAGAGTATTCTTTTTTTTTTTACCTTTCTTTTGTTTATCACTATTGTATTGATTATTTCATCGAAATTTTTATCGATTGGAGAATCTGGTTTCAGATAGATATTTTGGTAATTTGTATGAATCTGGTTGGACTAATCTTTTGCAGTTAATTTCAATCTGAGTTAAGTTAAACTCCCTTTATATTGTCATTTGAATCTAGTAAACAAATTAATTTTCCACCTCACTTAAGTGGATTAATGTTGACTAACTAGTTCTTCAAGGATCTTGACAACATTATGCAGATTTCTTGCGGGAGATGGATGATATGTGCAACTATTTCGGGAGTTTAACGTATCCAGAGTTAAAAACTCTGGCTGACCACCACCACACCACACAACACAAATACACACACTGATTGAACTTGACAAAAAATTACATTGCATTTACTACCCTGGAGCCACACTGGATCTTCCATGGCGAATTGAATCATATTTTTACTGTAAATCCAAAGCAAAATTGGGATGATATCAAGAAAGTTGGTGTAAAAGCATTCATGGCTTTTTCTTACATAAATATAGTGGCATTGGTGGAGGGGAAAGTAAGAACCTAATAACCCAAGGAGGTACGGAAGTGAACAAACATCTTTCAAATTTAACAGCACAAAATCCGTAAAAGAATCTAAAAGCATTTATTTTGGAAAAATGTTTCAAATAAAAGTGATAGGTTTATATCTATGTAGCTAGTATACCAACTTTCAAGGAAATCGTTAAAGTCGATCTCTAGACAAATACGCAATACGTCGATTTCTAGACACCTATTCTCTGAAATTGCACTTCCGGTGAGCAATTATAATGCAAATTTGTTTGTAATTCTAGCAATACGTCTAATGTGTATAAATATTATGTAAGTGGTAAAACCAGGCATTAAATTGAAATAGTACTTTAGTGGAAAGCTTAACGATAGTTGTTGCCATAGAACTCCCAAAAGCAGTCAATTTCCCCAGGAAAATGATTCAAATAATAGTGCTAGGTATTTATGTATGTAGATATGATATAGGGGTTAAAGAAAATCGCGAAAAACTGACAAAAAAAAAAACCAGTAAAGTCGCGTACGGATGATAGATTTTGTCCGAAACCTTCGTGTGAGTTGCGATAATAATAATAATAATAATAATAATATCTTTATTTGTTTTTAGGGATTACCCCCGTACAAATGAAGTTGTCTCCCTCCATACATACATTACAATGTTTTACATATTGAAAGTACATAAGAAAAATAATTTTACTACCATTGCTTCAGCAAAACTAAATAAATAAACAATTTTTCTTTTCTTGAAGGAAACAAAGAAAACAATTTTTCTTTACAAAAATAAAAAAAAAATAATAATAACTAATAAGGTAAGATACAGGAATAAATTTTAATTTTTAAACAAAATTTCAAGCTTTTGGCATTAATTGCCATTTAATTATTGCCAAGTAATATATAGCTACAAAAAAAGGTACATATCAATAAACATATTAACATAATCAATACTGTCTTAAAGTAATGAATGTGAAAACTAATTAGTACAGTCGGAGAGAATGTGATTAGAAAAATTTCATATTTTGATGGGGATAAAAGAATACAAACCGATAACGGTACTTTATATACAGGGTGACCAGAGTTATATGCTCCACCCACTTTTTTTTTAAACGGCGGGAAATTTCGAAAAAATAGAAAACACGTATTTAATCATTTTTAGTCTAGTTTATTTTCAGTGATTGATCCATTTTTTTAAACCCCAATATCCCGAGATACAGCATCCAACTTTTTTTTTCAAATGGAACATTATATTTTTTTTTGCATATTTTTATAGTACTTGAGCCTCTAAAAAAAAAAAAAAAATTTTAAATCGGTTAGGTTTTTCAAAAGTTATGGTAATTTAAAATATGAAAAACAAATTTCAGTTTAATGTCAAAATTACCTTATTTTTTCTTTAAAGAAGCTCTTCAAACTGGACACTATCAACGGATAGGCAAGCCAAAGCTCTGGACTCCCACGCTCTGTTTGTAGCAGCCCTTAGGTGGCAAAGTCAACATCTAGGCAGGCTAGAGTTATTCGACGTTCCAGATCTTCGACTGAAGGCACGGGATTAAGGTTACTGTACACTTTATTTTTTAGATATCCCCACAAAAAATAGTCCATTGGGGTTAAGTCCGGAGGTCGAGGTGGCCATTGGATCGGACCATGAGTTCCTAACCACTTTTCTTGGAAATTTCTGTCCAGGTAACGTCGAACAACTCTCGCATTATGTGCCGGGCAACCATCTTGTTGAAAATACATATCTAGCCGACGTTTTAGAGGAACATCTTCAAGCAGAACTGGCAAAATGTCTCTTAAAAAAGTTAGATACCTTTCACCATTTAAGTTCCCTCTGTAGAAGTATGGGCCGATTAGTTGGTTTCCTAAAACTCCACACCAAACGTTTGTAGAAAAAACAACCTGATGGCGTGTGGCGAAGGTAACTTGTGGATTTTCTTCAGCCCATATTCTAAAGTTCCAACGATTAAGAAGGCCATTGTTGGTAAACATTGATTCATCAGTCCATAAAATTGTGCATTTTTTGTGGGGATATCTAAAAAATAAAGAGTACAGTAACCTTAATCCCGTGCCTTCAGTCGAAGATCTGGAACGTCGAATACCTCTAGCCTGCCTAGATGTTGACTTTGCCACCTAAGTGCTGCTACAAACAGAGCGTGGGAGTCCAGAGCTTTGGCTTGCCTATCCGTTGATAGTGTCCAGTTTGAAGAGCTTCTTTAAAGAAAAAATAAGGTAATTTTGACATTAAACTGAAATTTGTTTTTCATATTTTAAATTGCCATAACTTTTGAAAAACCTAACCGATTTTAATTTTTTTTTTTTTTTTTTAGAGGCTCAATTACTATAAAAATATGCAAAAAAAAATATAATGTTCCATTTGAAAAAAAAAAGTTGGATGCTGTTTCTCGGGATATTGGGGTATAAAAAAATGGATCAATCACTGAAAATAAACTAGACTAAAAATGATTAAATACGTGTTTTCTATTTTTTTCGAAATTTCCCGCCGTTTAAAAAAAAAGTGGGTGGAGCATATAACTCTGGTCACCCTGTATATGTTTAAGATAAAAAAATAAACCAACTTACTTATTTAATTTTATATGAATAAACTGACTAAACGAGCAAATACAAAATTAAACAGCAAGAAGGCGAACAATTTATTCATTAATTATAAAAGCACGTATTTTTAAACAATTTAAAATAAAGTAATAAAAGTTTTTAAGATTGTCCTTATCATTTGCTTTTAGTAATTCAGTAAAGCGTTCGGGCGACATGTCGCACACGTAAGGGATGAAGTCGATTTCTAGACAAATACACTTTCTGAAATTGCATTTCCGGTTAGCAATTATTCTGCAAATTTGTTTGTAATACTAGCAATACTTCTAATCTATATTAATATTATGTAAGTGGTAAAACCTTAAGAGATAAGGTATATAAGGTTAATTCTGTCATCTAAATAGTTGATAAATTGGGCATTTCACAAAGATGTGATGAAGGTCTTCTATGACTTTCTCATTACAAATCGTGCACATCTCATTAGATTTAATGACATATACTAGATTTTTTAATGTTATCTTTATCTGATATTTACTTGATAATCTAATCTGAGAAAGTAATTTTTTTATTTTAAATGGAATATCTATTTGTGCGTATAATTGAAACGTGTTGTTCTGGTCGTAAATATGACGGTAGATAGAATTATATTTAGACAGATTTATGAGTTCTAAATCTTTGGTTTTTAAGAAATCTGCATAAGCTTCCAGAACTTTACTCACTTCTTTTTTAAATTTGTATGGATCAGTTTCCGAAAGTATTATGGTTTTTATTGAATTTCAAGAGTGACTCATTTATTTGGGTGTACCAATTATATTTAATGGATTCCTGTAATTCGTGTTTCTCTTTGAATTTCAGGTAGCATATCTTCCTAAGTCTGTCATTATTTATATAAAGAATTCTTTTTATCCAGTTAAGCACTCGCTTTAGAACGAGGTAATTGGAGTGTACAACGCCATATTCTAGCCTGATCATCCAATATGGAGTATTTTTGATTAAGTTAAACAACCGTTTGTAAAAGTTAAGGTGGGCTCTTTCAACAGTGGTGAGAGTTGCGGTATACACTCATTTATTTAGTACATTTAGCTATTAAAATAGCGTATAAACTGATATTGCTCTTTGCAAGTCTGTGTTATTGTTTTCTTTTATCACGACATCCTGATGATGGGCGAACGCCCGAAACTGGTCGATGACTATAAAAAGAAGCTAGAAAATATCTCTGATGTTTACTATTATTGTTTGATTGATTATTTTTGTTGATTTTAGATTTTACTTTATTTAAAAAAAAAAAAAAAAAAATTTCAAAGAATAGAGTGAATATTTTTTACTTTCTCTTACTCCACGATTGTATTTATCTTACCCCCTAGTAAGAAGAAGTATTGTAATCGTGTCAAATTTTCGATATCGAGTTTTCACACCAGAAATATACGTTTTGAGGTCCCCTGAGCCCAAAAAAAGTAGTTTTTAGAAAAGGGGCTGTGTGTGTCTGTATGTATGTATGTGAACAGCATAGCTAAAAAAACAAAAAACCGTAGAATGTTCAAATTGATATTCCGTTTAGGTATCACCATGGGATCTGACAGTAGGTTATACGTCAAAATTCCTCAACCGGAAGTACCACTTTACTAGTTGTTTTTTTTTTTTACTTTTTTTACGATTTTCTCAAAAAATAGCTCCAACGATTTTCTTCAAACTTGTTACATTAACTATACATACAAAGAGCTACAACTTTTATTTGAAACATTTCTCCGGGAAAATTCATTTAAGGGCACTTCTTAGGGAGGGGTGGGGTTAGGTTTTCATCTTGACTGCTATTTCAGTTTATTAGACAATTCTGTCATGTAAATAATGTTAATTAGAATTAAATATGTTATTGAAATTCCGAGTTTGAAAAAATCGGATAACCGGAAGTACGTTTGTTTTAACACTTTACTAAATAATTTTTTCACTTTTTAGTGATTTTCTCCAAAATGGCTCCGACGATTTTCTTGAAACTTTGTATATAAACTAAACATGCAATGATCTACATCTTTTATTTAAAATATTTCTTTGGGAAAATTCATTTAAGGGCACTTTTAGGGGAGGGATTGGGTTACAGCTTCCTCTAAAGTACTACCATAGTTGATTATACAATTCTATCATCCAAACAAAATTAATTAGAAATAAATAGATGGCCAAAATTCTAAGTTTTAAGAAAATTAGCAAACCGGAAGTGCGCTTTTACTCAACAGTTTTTTCAGTTTTCGACGAATTTCGTAATATTTGGAACAGAGAACTATAAAATTTTTCAATTATAATTTGAAGAACTGGAATAAGAGAAAGTTGTGTGCGTGTTTCACACACCAGATTTTTAAATTCTAAAAATTTAAAATGATTTTTGTTACTGTGGTATCGGATGTAAACACAGACACACACACACATCATTTCAATACCAAACACGAAGAAATCATTTCATCAATGCTAATTGACTGGTTTTGGTTGTTAGTTGAATCAGTTGTAGTGGCAATGATGGGGTGATTCAACACACAACAAACAGTGCAACAACCCCTCTCTATTTAGCTGTAGAAGAGCACTCTATCTCTTAGCGAATGAATCACAGCAGCATCACACAGTTAATGGCCGCCCTAAATAGTCTAATCTTTATCTCTCTCACCCTCTCCATACTTTCACTTTCCCCTCAATCTGTGTGTATGTGTGATAAGTTTAGGACCTTCTCCATAATTCCCCCTCCCCGCCACTCACTCTTTCTCGGCTTCTATCTAGGGTTTCCCCTCCCAGGCTCTCTCACCCCTGCTATCTTTGTTTATACAAGAAAATATCATAAAAAGAAACCTTAGGAGGTATAATGCTTGTCCATTGGATAATAGCTTAAAGAGTAAAAAGTTTTGTACCATCCCAAGGGAATGTCTCCCCTCTCCTTTGCCGGGGCACACAGCTAAGAGGGAAGCAAAACTCTATCTAATAACCTCCCTAACTACTTAATATCAATGATATTTCCGTAGATGGAGCCACCATATAATAGGGAATATACCTCAAAAAAAAAAAATGATACCACAGTTGAATTCCATTTTCCCTAAATACATAAGGCAGTGGATTTCTCTTATATACAAAATATTCCTTTGATGTTCACTTATCATAACAAGTAGGGTATTTTTCGGATATTAAGCTTATTTTTTCGTTAATCTCAGTCTGTATAGAAGAAGTTATATTTTTGTGGAGAAATTCTACTTTTAGTATTGCTAATGTATAAAGGGTCATATAGTAAATCAAGGCACAAAGTATTGTAAATTAGATAATATCGATAGTATCGAATTAGTATTCAGTATCGATACATTCAGTTGGCATCACTGTCATCTGTTTTCGTTTAACGATGGCTGTGGATCCTCTAGAAATCTGCATTATTGGAAGAACAACTTTAATATTTCTGAAAAAGGTAAAGCTATTTTGAAGATTTACTTCCGAATGCCTGAATATGTTGCATCAAATAAGAGAACTCCAATACAGAGATTGATCAGTCTAAAAGTGGCTGAACAATGTTGCACTGATGCTTGTATTCCAGAAGACAGACGAGTTATTATAGAAGAAACATGCCAACGTTGTCCTGGAAAAGCAATGTGTTTTTGCAGAAGAAAGTACTTTTACTCCAGGACAACGTTGGACCACATTCTGTGCAAGCAACTATTGCAATATTAGGCCAATAAGTTCTACCATTTCCGGCCTTACAGCCTAGATCTTGCACCATCAGATCTTTTTTCTTTTACTTCAAGGAATCATTTCGTTGCGTCAACTTTTACATAAACAAAGAAGTGAAAATTCAATACTGGGATCACATTTCAAGCCAAAGAACTTTTCATTGCTGGTGTAAAAAAAAAAAATATATCATCGTGAAACACTCACAGGACTTTATTTCAAATAAATACAATTTAATTAACAAGAAAATCATTGAAGGCGTTTTTGAGAAAACGGTGAAAAAAAAAAAATTAGAAAAAACATTCAATAAAGTTGGGCTTTCGGTTGGTGGATTTTGACAGAAACTTTGGTGTCAGATCTCACAAGTTTAGGCTGCGTCACAAACTTACATATAAAGACTAATCGGTTAACTGTCGCGATTACTATAGTGAGAGAAAATAATAAATACATAAATAAATAAATAAAATTCACAAAAAATGGTGGGACATTAAATAAGAAAATAGTGTGAGGATGGGATGAGCTAATTTTGCGCAAACTACTACTTCATTACAGGAGTTATATCTAAAGCGGCGCCATTAATGTGTAATAATGATATCTAGTAAACTCTAAACAGCTATACGAGCCTCTGGAGACCCAGCATTCACCTTCTCTATCGCCCCTCCCTCATGTGTGTATGTGTGCGTGTTTGTGTGTTCTATGTACAAAGTAACATCCCGAGAAATTCTGTGCAGAGTAATTCCTCTGCTATAGTGCTGCTGCCTGCCTGCTGGTGGTGGTAATTGAGAAAACGTGTAACCAGAGCACTTCCAACTTCCACCATACACATACACACACACACATACACACGCACACCCTACATTGTTCTTAGTTTCTCCCACTTAGCGTTAAACAATGCGTTAGCTTGTTGTTCCATCTTCTTGAGCATGTGCCAGAAGCCACAATTAGCTGGTTCTACTTGCGCTAACTAGTAGCTCCACCTAGAAACAGTTCCTTTCTCTTAGTTCTTTGCTGGTCTCTCTCTCTCACTCTCTCTCTCTCACTAAACTCTTCACACAAAGCTTTCCTAGGCTTCCTTCTCCCACCACAACTTTTCTCTCTCATTAATAGTAAATTCTTATAAACTTATATATCTCTTATATAGCATAAGCACGTTGCATCACTAGCAAGCAGTAAAATACCAGAGCTTGGAAATTTTCGCAACACAATTATTCCCAGTTGTAAAATAAGAAAGTTTTTTACTTTCTCTTACTACCGTAAGAGGAAGTATTGCGTTTATGTCAAATTTTCGATATCGATTTTTTTCACAGGATATATATATGTTTTGAGGTCTGCTGAATACGAAAACAAGTATTCAGCTAATGATCTGTGTGTGTTTTGTATGTTAATAGAATATCTCAAAAATGAAATGTCGCAGGAAGCTCAAACATGGAGCTTCCGGTTAGTTACTATCACCAGCATCAGACATGAAGATTTCAAGCAAAAATCCTTAACCGGATTTTTATTGACTGTTTTTCTTTTTCAAAATGTGAATGACTATAAATATTTAGAGTAAGGTTAACCTCGATAAAATCAACTGTTTATAATTTCTGGACCTCCAAGGGATGATAAAACATTGTTTGCAATTATTATTGGAAAACTAATGATCAATACGGGATATATTGGAAAATGTAATAGATATTCTCAATTTCCATTCCAAGATTGCCCAGGTAGAAATCTATTAATATTTGATGAGCCGAATATAGAACCAGCATCCTTGGAAACATTTAAATTATTATTTGCTGTAACGCCGACACCAGCAAATATAAAATATGAAAGTCAAAACTTAATAGACAGAATACCATGTAACCATGATCCCTTTCCACAAAATTCTGAATATAAAACAAGCATTAATCGGTTTAAATGGTTATGTCCCATTGATGCATATACAGGGTGTCCCAAGGTATATGGATAACGACTTTTTCTCGGAAACTAAGATAGCTAGGAAAAAACTGAAAAATACGTGTCCCCGTAGTTTTTTTTTGTTAGAAAACCAAATTTAATTTGCAAATTTGTTTTGGTGCTTCCAGAAGCGAGATAAAGGCACCAACTTCATTTTTTCAAATGGGGAGGTGTGGTTTTTATTTAAGAAATATATTCCTTTATTTTTTGTAAGAAAAATTTACTTGAACGGTTTTTTTCTGTGAGAATATTTTACAAGTTATGAATGAAAACATGATTCTTATAAAAGAAATTTCAAAATGATATTATAACGGTTTTTTTGATTGAATAAGAAGAAAAGTACTATTTTATTATAAATTTTACTCCTCATTAATTGCAGATTTTGCTCGAACTGGCCCCCACCATTAGAGATGCATACGTATGCTTTTTTCCTGCCAATTGCCTTACCAACCAAAGAAATACATTACTAAAAATAGTACTTAGGGAAGGGATTAGCTCAGTGGTAGCGCGCTGGACTAGTAACGCGGAGATCACGGGTTCGAATCCATCCGTGCTACCCTTAGATTTTCTCTTCCTAGGAGCCCCTACAGCTCACTGTCCGGTGATGGACAGTGTTGTCTGTAACGGGAGAACCACTGTCCGGAGGCTGGCAGTGCACTGAGAAGGCTCCGGGCGCAAATGACCACAGATGTTGAGACGCCTTAAATAAATAAAAAAAAAAAAAAAATAGTACTTTTCTTCTTATTGCAATCAAAGAAAACCGTTATAATATCACTTTGAAATTTCTTATAGGAATCATGTTTTCATTCATAACTTGTAAAATATCGCTCACAGAAAAAAAAACCGTTCAAGTAAATTTTTCTTACAAAAAAATAGAAGGAATCTATTTCTTAAATAAAAACCACACCTCCCTATTTGAAAAAGTAAAGTTGGTGCCTGTATCTCGCTTCTGGAAGCACCGAAACAAATTTACAAATTAAATTTGGATTTCTAACAAAAAAACTACAGGGACACGTATTTTTTAGTTTTTTTCTAGCTATCTTAGTTTCCGAGAAAAAGTCGTTATCCATATACCTTGGGACACCCTGTAAATCAATAGTTATTTCACCAATTAAAACATAACACCAATTAATTTCCATCCATTTTTGGAGTTATGCTGACCACACATACACACACACACACACACAAGATTCTTTGCACATTTGAACAATTATGTCAAAAGAGTAATAACATTTATATACAATAGTAAAGTTACTTCTTGAGAAATTGAAGTAATAATAATAATAAAATGAAATAAACAAAAATAAATAAATAGATAAAAATTTAAATATGTGTATAAAAAAAATAAACAAATAAATATATATATATAAATAAATATATAAAAAAAAATAATGATAATAAAAATAAAATAATAAACAAATAAAAAGAGTAGTTAATATTGTATCTATAATAGCCACTGTTTTAAATCAAGTTAATTAATGTGAATTTCCTTCATTAATTTGTGTTGTCGTATATCCGCACTTTAACATTTCGTAATATTTTTACATAAGTGTAAATAATTCTAAATGTTTTTCATGTAACAGCCATGTTCATAATATTATGTCATTTTGTCCACATAAATATGTATTTTAGTTTAAATGTAAGCTGTAATGTGTATTTTATACATGTATTAATATTTTGTAAATTTCATGTAGTGCTCAAATTAGCGGAGCATGATGGTAATGAAGATATTTAAAAAAAAAATACCACTTTCTAAAAATCACTTTTTCGAACTCAGGGGACCTCCAAACTTGTATGTCTGATGAAAACTCGATATCGAATATTTGACATGATCATCGCAAATGTTTCTCTTTACAAAGAGAAAGTAAAAAAAAAATCACAGGAAGTCAAACATCAATATTCTATTTAGAACCATCATCTTCGGCACGAAAATTTATCCGGTCAACATTTTAAACAAAAATAAATGTAAACCGGAAGATCTCTACTATACTATAGTTTTTTCTCAGTTTTTGTGATTTTCCCGTCCGTAAAAGACGCCAAACAATTTTCTTTAAATTGAATTGGATGTTAAAACAACCATTTCAAGTATTGTTAGGATTGACATAGGCGCTAGGAATGCATGAGAACTACCTGAATGCATGCAAATGCAGTAAGATAAAGTCATGCATTTATTTCACTTCCCATTCTGTTTTCTCGACTCCCATAATGTGTCCAGTATTGTATGATGTGTTAAAGTTTATTTGGCTGCAGTTAGTATGTAAATGAGGTTACAAAGCACTCGTTGTTGTTATCCCTTGTTTGTAAACAAACCATTCGACGAGTGTGTATGTATTTATATATATGGAGATTAGTTAGTGTATATAATCTATTATGCATAGAAGGCTGCTTATGTGAGATTTGATCGTGTTGTAAAGAACTTTCCAAATAATAAGTTCAATATTATGCTTGTTACGTTTGTACTTAACAACAAGTCACCTAATTAACAAGTGTGTGTGTATTTTCACGCACCAATGGATTCACTGATTCAAGGGAGTTCACTCCATAGATAATAGTGTTCTTGAATTCTAGCCCGTTGATTGGTCGCTCAGTCAGTGGTTGCTGTGCCACTAATAAGCAGTGTTTTTTCCCCCTCTCTCACTCTATCTTCGTTCCAGTAGAATTTTACGCTTCGTTACATTTATAGAAAAAAAAAGAAACATACAAATAAACGAGGGGTCCGTCAAAGTTCGGTTGCAAGTTTTTGATCAATAATTTGAGGTGGTTTTAACAAAAGAAATAAATAAAAAAAAAAAAAAAGAAAAGAAAACTGGCCGCCATAATTGGTGACAATCTCACATTAAATCACTGACGTTACAAATTATACAACTAAGTTGGTAAGACTGTGTGAGAATTTCCTTTTTTTATTTATTTATTTCCAATTCCCCCACCTTTCTTTTCTAGTTCCATTATTTAAAAAAAATAAAACTAGTTTAACAACACAGATCCTAGATTTCTAGTTTACTGGGAAAATTATTATGAGCATTTCTTACTAATTTATAAATAAAATATTTATGTCTATACGTCCTTTTTTGAATTTTTGCAGTAATAATGAAGCAGATTGCATGAATTAGCACTTTTACTGGAAAAAAATAAATAATCAGTTTTGAACCCCTCACAAGATATTTCGGAAAAATGTTTCGAATTCTAGAAAATTACAAATAATTCGAAAACCTTTTCTATAAAATTGAACTTCCGGTTGATAGATTTTGTCCAAAACCTTCGTGTTAAATGCGGTGGTATTATCTAAACTGGAATATCAAGTTGGACCTTACTGCGAGTTTTTGGTTTTTGAGATATTGTGTTAAATATTCGCTAATAACATATATTTCATACTCAGGGGATCTCAAAACATGTAGCCTAAAAGGAGTAAGTGAAAATAAAAAAAGTATGACATTGAGGCCGGCATCTATCGTCTCAAAATTTCTCTTGCAATTGATTAATTTAATCTTCTAAACAATTATTCACCATGTTTTATTAAAAAATAATTTTTCTCAGAGAAATGTTTCCAATAAAATTTGTAGATCTTTGAGTGTTTAGTTTATATACCATGTTTCAAGAAAGTCGTCCGAGCCATTTCTGAGAAAATTGCGAAAAAAGAGAAAAAAAATAAATTAGTAAAGTGGTAATGTAAACGCACTTCCGGTTATCCGATTTTTTTTGAAACTCGGAATTTCAACAACATATTTAATTCTAATCAACATTATTTAGATGACAGAATTGTCTAATAAACTGAGATAACACTTTAGATGAAAAAACCTAACCCCACCTTTCCCCCAAAAGTGCCCTTAAATGCATTTTACTGGAGAAATGTTTCAAATAAAAGTTGTAGCTCATTGTATGTGTGGTTGATGTACTAAGTTTTAAAGAAAATCGTCGGAGCCATTTTTGAGAAAATCGCAAAAAAATAAAAAATCCAACTAGTAAAGTGGTACTTCCGGTTGAGGAATTTTGACAGTTAACGTACTGTCAGATTCCACGGTGTTACCTAAACGGAATATCAAGTTTCAACTTTCTATGATTTTTCGTTTTCGAGCTATGCTGTTCAAATACAAAACACACACAGACAATTTGCTAAAAACCACTTTTTTGGACTCAGGGGACCTCAAAACGGATATTTCCGGTGAAAACTGGATATCGAAAATTTGACACGATTACAATGCTTGCTCTTACTAGGAGTAAGGGATAGTAATTATCTAGCTATATCTATTTTAAAATTTTATTCTTAATAATCCAAATTCTATAATGCTTTTAGATAGTTCTTAGAAAGATAACTACTTCAGCAGTAATACTACAACAGATTTTTAACAATCAGGTAAAGTAAATAAGGCAAGATTAGTAGAAAGCTTTTTTAAGTGTTTTCTATTGTAGTGTGTCAAGGAATTTTCTAGGATTTACTGATTCCATTGTAAACACTTAAAAACTACTCTAATTATTTGTTTAAAGAAAATCAGGTTTCTCATTGGTAAAAATAAATGCTTTTAGTAGTGAAAGGAAGTATACTGTATGTTCGTGTCAAATTTTCGAAATTGTTTTTTACCGGAAGTGAAAAAAAGTTATTTTCAGATCAAGTGAGCATGAAAAAAAAAAGGAAAAGGTTTTTGCGCATGCTCTGTATTTGTAGGAACAAAAATAACATAAAAAACTAAAATAAATAAATAAATAAATAGTTCAAATTTACGATTATGTTCAAGCATACTATATGAAGAATTCGTATCAGAATTCATCAACCGCAGGAAATTGTAATTTTAGTGCATTTTCAGAATTTTCCTTTTTTTTTTCTTCTTCAGTTTTTGTGATTTTCTCGAAAACGGCTCCAAACGATTTTCTTCAAACTTGGTTATACTAACTACATACACAAATACCTATAACTTTTATTTGAATTTTTTTTTTTTATGGGTCTCAGGGGAGATCTAAGACTTAAAGCTTTTCTCTGTATTTCTGGGGAAAATGCCGTAACTAAACATTTCTAAAAAAAAAAATCGGGCTTTTTTTTACAAAATTTAACAAAAACAGAACTATCGTTCAAGTATGACGCATCTTTCAGTTGAACCCACCATCTTTCAAGTATTGACAAGTGTGAAGCTCCGGATTGCCCAACTGGCCTCTCAGTTTGTTTTCAACTCATACAGTGCTCCGTGCCGTTATTGAAACGGTTTGATCGATTTCAAATGAAACGTATAGGCGCGTTCTCAAGAGTCAAGTTTTAGTTGTCCGATTTTAGTGAATCAGTTTTGGTTCATACGTTTTAACTGAATTCGATCAAACCGTTTAAATAACGACACAGAGCACTCTATGAGTTGAAAGCAAAATGAGAGGCTAATTGGGCGATTCGGAGGTTCACACTTGTCAAAGTTCTCACCGAAAATATATGTTCTAAGGTCCTCTTAGATCGAAAAATAATAGTATTTCCAAGGGGGAAGGGAATAGCTAAAGGCGCGTTCTCACGAGTCAAGTTTAATTGACCGATTTTTAGTTGATCAACAAAAGTTGAATGAAAAACCTAGTGAGAACCTTTTGTAATTTCAATAAAGTTGATCAACTTTTTATTGGATCAACAACAAAAGCTTGACCAGGTCACATTTTATCGTTCAAATATGACGCATCTTTCAGTTGAGCCCACCATCTTAAAAGTATTGACAAGTGTGAAGCTCCGAATCGCCCAATTGGCCTCTCAGTTTGCTTTCAACTCATACTTTCAACTCCGTGTCGTTATTGAAACGGTTTGATCGATTTCAAATGAAACGTATGAACCAAAACTGATTCACTAAAATCGGACAACTAAACTTGACTCTTGAGAACGCGCGTATACGTTTCATTTGAAATCGATCAAACCGTTTCAATAACGACACGGAGCACTGTATGAATTGAAAGCAAACTGAGGAGGCCAATTGGGCGATTCGGAGCTTCACACTTGTCAATACTTTTAAGATGGTGGGTTCAACTGAATGTGACTCGGTCAAACTTTTGTTGATCCACTAAAAAGTTGATCAACTTTTATTTAAAGAAAAGGTTCTCTCTAGGTTTTTCATTCAACTTCTGTTGATCAACTAAAATCGGTCAACTAAACTTGACTCGTGAGAACGTGCCTTAAGTGGTTAGCGTACTGGACTCCCACGCGGAAGACCCGGGTTCGAATCCAGCTGTGGCTACCCTTAGATTTTTTTTCTTCTTAGGAGCCTCTACAGCTCAGTGGCCAGTGATGGACAGTGTTGTCTGTAACGAAAGAATTACACTGAGAAAGCTCCAGACGCCAATGACCATAGATGTTGACGCGCCGCCTTAAATTATAAAAAAAATACTATCACTGCATCTGACACGAAGATAAAACGATAAAATGCATCAACCGGCAGTGTGATTTTACCGAATGTTTTTTTTTTTCAGTTTTTCTATTTTCTCGAAAATGGTTCCAAACGATTTTCTTTAAACTTCGTATACTAATTGCATACGCCAACAACTATAACTTTTATTTGAACCATTTTTGGTTGGGGATCTGAATGAAATATTTTTCATGGTCAATGTATTTTTTTTGCAACCTTTAGCATATTAATATATTGGAAGCATTGGTAGAATTCAAAATTTGCAGAAAATCAGTTAACCGGAAGTACGACTTTACAGTGTAGATTTTCGTGGTTTTCTCAAAAACGTCTACAACTTGAAATGCTCCTTGTACAGATACAAAAACCTATCACTTTAATATTTATTTATTTATTTTATTTTTTATTTTTTTTTATTTTTACATACCTTATTGATATTTACAACTGTATGTATAATACAATAAGCAAAAGTGATAAAAGAAAATAAAGACATGCGCACATGTGAGGGACATTATTCAATAATAATGTCCCATATTGTTTACTTAGGCTGTTTAATGATGGAAAATTAAGTCTCGCGGCCACAGGCGTCTCAGACGGCTGGGGAGGACTACCTGGAATGTGGGCAGAGGTCAGGATGAGGAGGGGAGATGTAGGACGAGAGGGTTAGGATGAAGGAGGAGAGATTCATGGAAGTTTTTGTAACGGGAAGATATCATTTCTGTGATGAAAGGGATTTTTAGGTCGTTGTGTAATGTCTCAGGTTGGATATGTAATATGGGGTTTGGGTAATTTTGCGGAGGATTTTGAATTGGAGGGACTGGATACTTTTTGAATTGGTTCGCTTGGTTGAGCCCCAGACTTCAACCCCGTAAGTCCCAAATTGGTCGTAAAATTGTTTTGTAATAAGTACTTTGTTGTCTAATGAGAGTTTGAAACGTTTGTCTAATAGTCTAAGAAGAAGTCTGTTTTTTCTTGTCGTTTAATTCTAGTATGTGGGTTCCATGTGAGTCTTTTGTCCAAGTACATTCCTAGATATTTCATGGTGTCTGCAACAGGGATGGGAGTGTTATTATAATATGGTGAAGGACAAGTTCCTGGCAAAGTGTAAACGTTAGATTGGTGCTCTTACTCTCATTAATTTTAAGTTTTCCATTGTTTGCACCATAGTTCTACTTTCTTTAAATGATTTTGGATGTTGTGGGTGACGGATTGTGGATTTGAATCGGAAGAAAGTAAAGCTGTCTCATCTGCATATGAGGCGGTGATTGTGTGTGTGAGGATTGTGGAATATCGGATATGTAGAGGGTGTAAAGTAGAGGGCCTAGAATACTTCCTTGCGGTACTCCGGCCCTCGTGACGAGGAAACTGGAGGAGAACTTAAAGCCATATCTGACCCTCAAGTAATATGTGCAGGGAAGGATTTCCCTTGAGCTTGAAGAGCAAGCCCGGTTGCCAAACCCGATCGAGTGCCTGGGACACATCGAGAAAGACGGCCGAGCAGTATTTCCTTCGCTCAACGGCTGCAGGATATGGTGCTTACAATGTGATGAAGCAGCTGAATGTTGCTGTAGTGACCTCTACAACCGAACTGGTGATTGGGTAGGTGTGTTTCTCTTAAAGGGAGAAGGCGTTTGAGGAAAAGTCGTTCGAATATTTTGGAGAGAAATCACTTTAATCTAAAATATTTTTCTAATAAAGGGAGGTTACATTTAAACGCTTATCAGTCACGTTTAAATATAAACTGACGCTACAGATTCTTGAGATAGATGGCGCCCACAAGATATGTATATATGTATAAACCCAATCACTTTTTTATTTATGTCCTTCTCATCTAAACGTTTCTAAAAATTGCAATTTTAAATAAAAAAATTTTTTATTTAAATTGGTGTAATAGAAAGTCGTGTTGAAATTAATAAAAACGCAGATTCCATTTTTCAGATGTTCATTACTTATTGCTACTTTGGGTAAATATTAATATTTCTAGTTTTCAAAATGGAAAAAACACACACACACACACACACTCATGGATAATAGATTTATTCAACCCTAATATATACCATTATATGGAACATCTGCATGTTTCTATTGATGAAACAAATCTTCCATCACAGATTTATGGACATAAATTGCTTGCTATATGCGCGCGCATACAAGTAAATAACAACAGAAGTGGCCTAGAAAAATCCAGGTGAAATGTTGGCAATTTTTTTTCTACACCCCATTCTCCCGTGTGTTGAAAAGTTGTAGTTTAGTTAAGTTGGAAGCGATTTGTGTGCAAGTCCCCCTCCCGGTCAGTGGAGTACTTAATAATAAAAGCCCCTATGAAATGTGTAATTCTTCTGGAAAGAATAAAAAAGGAATTATAGGTAGAAAGAATTTTGCTTAGTAGTTTAATATGTCGTCACCTGAACTATATTTTCTCGGGGGGGATGGTGAGGAAGAGGCGCTGAGCGAGAGAGCGAGTGGGGTATGGTCCTCGCCACAGAGTGAACAACTTCTTCTGCGTATTGTCTGTGGGTGAATAGCACAGCAGGAGGTCTTCAAGCCTGGTCATTCTCTACAAGTCCAACAATGAACTACATGATGTGTGCAATTTCACTCTTGATTCGTTTTTCGGTCGGAAAATAAAGAAAAGCCGCCTAATCTGGATGAGTGTGTGTGTGTGTGTGATGATATTGTGTGGTTTCTTCACTGGTCAAGATCGATCTACCATATTTGCATTGAGAATATCGCTTTAGGCTTTTATTCTCCACTGACCATAATGCCATTGAGATGATTATGTCAACAGTTTACAAAAATCTGGATACAATTTTTCTTTCCCCTGTCTTCATAAAGAACTTTCTTAATACTCCTTTTTTTTTTTGTCATGATATATAACTTGATCGATCTATATCATGATTTTTTCTATAAGTTGATAATCTATGTAGCAATCACCAGCGAATGGAAACAAAAATTTTTTGTCAAATAATCTGTCAACATGAAACATGATCTGCCAACATTGAATAATTTTACTCCCTTCTAATTCTCGTCAGTAGGTTGTGTCAAATTCACCATGTTTTCAGAAAATCGTTGAAGCTTTTTTTTGTCAAATCTTTTTCTTCGGGGTGGACGGTTCAGCTGGTTGTCCTAATCTAATCCATTGTTTTTGTTTGTTCATTTTCCCAAATAAACTCACACTTCATCGCAAGTAATGTTTTCGTTTCATGAAATGAAAAATCACTCGGGTTTTTTCGAAGAAAGGTTTCCACAGATTTCAACTAGACGTACGGTTTATTAGCGCGTAAATTTATGTGAATGTTTAGGCCAGCTTCTGGGAACTATGGCGGCTGCTTACAGGTGGCGGTTTTGTGGTTGAGTAGGACGCGCTTGATGCAGAAGAATCTAAAGAGAGAGGACATCCTTGATTAAGCTTACTTTCCAGTCTTCATATGACCCTCTCTAAATTTTTTTATATCAGATTTGTACTGCCATTAATTTCGGAAGCGGCGCCTCGGAATTCTTCAGGCGCCTAATGCAGTAGAATCTAAACAGAGAGGGCATCCTTGTTTAAGCTTACTTTCCAGTCCTCATATCATCCTCTCCAAATGTTTTTAAACCAGATTTGTATTGCCATTAATTTCGGAAGCGGCGCCTTGGAATTCAACTAGGTCATTTCTTAAATCGCTCATATATCGTATAGATCTTTCCAGAAACTGAACTAAGCATATACTGAAAGTAAAATTGTTATCTAATAATCAAACTTTTGTAAACTAGTGTTTAGTAAAGTAAATTTTATTAAAGTACTGATGATGATTAGCAGAGAAAAGAAAAACTCCAAGACTTCAGTTATACCCCAGTGTTACCATTACTTCCCAGATTTATAGATTTCTGTCAAAATCCATCAACCAGAAATGCGATATTATTTGAATAAGTTCAGTTTTTGCTAATTTACAAGGAAACAGTTGTAACGATTCATTTAAATAAAATTTGCATATAATTACACACATAAAAAAAACCTGGAGCTGTTTTTTTTGTGGGGGGGGGGACATTTGTCCAGGATTGATTTTCGGAGCAATTCTGGGGGAACTGTTAAGTTAAGATGTTCCCTGTAAGAGTGCTACTTCAATATATTGTACGGATCCAACACCTAATGAATCTCGAGACACATTAAATATATTGCTAGGTTTAAAACATCGCAAAAGAGAAAAAAAAAACTAAAGTTCCAGGAATCTATTTCGCATAATATATTTCTAGACAATTTTCCAAAAGTATGTATATACATTACCGTAGCCGAAAACTGAAAAGGAGAAATGTTTACACTTCAAATAACAATACTTGCCCTTTATGTTTCCGGTAAAATGATTTCAAAGAATTGTAAACAATATGATCTACTGTTCATAAAAGAGGAAGGAGGGCTCAAAATATTTTACTGGCAAAATTTAGTAAACTACACTATAGACATCACAAAGTCTGTCATATTATCCGCTTAAAATGAATACACTCTGGTTAACTGTATATAATTTGTTTTGTTTCGTGTAAAGTACTTATATTGAAGAAGACAGACGATAGAAGAAAAAAAAAAAATACGATTATGAAAAAGTGACGTGGTTTGCAGAGGACAAATCAAATACTTTTTTTTTTAAGGGCCCCCCTCCCTCCAGTTGTCATTACATGACAGATTTCACGGCAATGAAGAAATGAAAACAATGGAAGCAAGACAATGAATTATACAGAAAAATATGGTGTGAAACACTCACACGACTATCTCTTAATGCAATTTACATAGTTAAATAGTTTACACTCGTAAACTGATTAATTCCATTCAAACATATAATTCTTACTATATTCTTTGCCTTCAATTTATATGAATGGGAGATTATAGACTTTATAACACGACGAGGAAGAAAACATAATCCTTCACACCCTTGAAAAGCCCCCTTTAAATGAATTTTCTCGAAAAAGTTTCAAACAAAAGTGGTACGTCTCGAAATGTTTAATGAAACATGTCGGTTTTTTGGAGAAAACGCGGAAAACTGACAAAAAAAAAAACTGTTGAAGCCGTTTTCGAGGAAATCTCCTAACAACTGAAAAAACCTTTAATTCAATACTTATTCAATCGATCCGGTTGATCGATTTTCACCAAAATCGATTATTTCAGGTTCCCTGGTGGAACTTTAACGAAATATCAAACTTGAACTTTCTTCAATTTTCTCAGTAATATGTTGACCACACAACGTATACGCACACTAATTTCTAAAAAAAAAAAAACACACTTTTCGTACTCGGGGGTGGGTATATTGCAATAAGTACATATTTCAAAAGTACAAACACTTATGTATGTAGATAAACTGCTGGACAAAAGTATTGTATAAATTTTCAAAACATTATAATCTGTAGTTAAAAGTTTATTTTCGTATTTTTTTTTATGGATTCATGTTGTTGAACTCTAATCCAAAGAAAAAAAAAACACTAAAAATTTAAGAAAAACTGGTTTTATTGCACACAATAAAAAATAAAGCTAAAAAAAAAATCTGTAAAATTCAAAATTAAAATGGTTCTTATTTATTATCACGTCTTCATTTTTTTTCAACAGTATTTAGTGATACCTCCCTTGCTCTGATAACTGCAGCAAGCCTCCTTGGCATTGAAGAGATTAGATTTTGGATAACCTCTTGAAAATCTCATTCCATTCTTCAATAACTGCTGAACGTAGCTCCCTGAGAGTGCTAGGGGCATTCAGGCGAAGTCTGAGCCGTCTTCCAATTGTGTCCCAAAGGTGTTCTATTGGATTTAGGTCTCGACTTCTCGGTGGAGAAACCAAACGTCGAATCCCAACAACCTGTAGGTACTCAAAGACAACTCGAGCAGTGTGACATCTGGCATTGTCCTGCATTAATAAAAAAACATCACCGACTCTTTCAGAAATTGGCACAATATATCGCTGAAGAACCTCTTCAAGGTGCTTCCGGGCATTTAGCGTCCCATTTTCCACGATATGTAATTCTGTACGTCCGTCAAAACTTATGCCTTCCAAAAATATATAACACCGCCTTCACCAAAAGCCACTCTTGGAGAAATGTTAGCCTCTGCATATCTCTCATCTTGACACCTTCAAACTCTTATCCTTCCATTTGGAGAATGTAGGGTGAATTCTCGACTCATCTGTGAATAAAACATGTCTCCAATCCTCTGTTGTCCAATTGACATGTTCTCGTGAATATTGCAGTTTGGTGACTCTATGTGCTCCGGAAGTCAAGTTTGCTTCAGTTAACCTTCTTCTGACTGCCCTACTTGAAATATGGACATTACGGACATCAGCGATCAAGTGACGTAATCGATTGCTAGTGACGAACCTATTCCTTAAAACATTCAGATGAATAAATCTTTCATTTGTTCGAATTGAACTTCTGGGACGGCCCGTGGCAGGTATTCGGGAGTATCTCCCAGTCTCTCTGTAGCGCATTAATATTCTTGAAACAGTGGATTGGTTCATTCCTAGTCACTGAGCAATAATTTGTCTGCTGAACCCTATCTTCATGTAATGTTACCACACATACGGCTATTTCTTCAGAATAATTTCCTTCATGAGACATTTAATGTTTTAAAAACTTAAAACAATCTTTAAACAAAAAAAAAACTGATAACAAAACACTAAAGAAACTTTGTAAGAGAGAGTAATTATTCAGAGCCTATGAAATGACTTACTGGGATGATTTGTGTTCACAATGTATGAACGGATTATTCTTTATAAAAACATAAACAAATTGGTTTTATCTTGTTCTCCATTGGGTCAGATTTTATTTAAAATGAATCCATAAAATAAAAACAAAAGAAACCATTATCATGAAAGAAAAACATTTTGAAATTTTATGAAATATACTTTTTTGTCCAGCAGTCTTTAGCCATACGAAATTTGAAGAAAAGCGTAGGTGCCGTTTTCTAGAAAATCGCGTAAAATTACAAAAAAAGACAAAAAAAAAAAATGCCGTAAAGTCGCATTTCGGTTGATAGATTTTATCCGAAACCTTCAAGTCAGATGCGTTGGTTATAAGTACCTAAAACGTAATAATCAAGTTTGAAATTCCTTCAAATTTTTCGTCTTTCAGATATTTTGTTTTCACAGACACACACACACACAAACACAGACCATTCGCTGAAAACATATTTTTCATACTCAACGGACTTCAAAACAAGTATTTCCTGTAAAAATTCAGTGTCGCAAATTTGGCAATCGCACAGTCCAACAAGCCAACAAGAGTGTAGAGTGTAACAGAAACATTGCGTTGAATTGAACTTTCTACACGAGCTTGATAAATTTACTTTGACGATGGATGAAAATCCGGAACCGATCAGGAATATTAGAAATATGCATGCTACGGTTGATAAAATACCAGATAAAAATAATTGTTTGGCTTAATTTAGTGGTATTTGTAAAAAAAAATCGTTCTAAATTTACTAAGATATTACACGGACAGTGCAGTGTACATTTAAGCTGATTATATCCGTATGGCATTGTTAACTTCAAGATCATTAACCATAAGTACCTAAGAAATGGTACTTATGGTACTTGTATCTCCAGTTGAGTGTAACCCAAAAAATATATCCCCTCCCTCTCTAGTTAGGCTATAATACCCTATTTTTCTTTATTACCCCTTTCTTGTTAGCCCTTTTATTCCACCGCCAAAGAGACAGACCTCTTTGACACCACTATTCTTCACCCAAACATGGCCAACTTTCAATAGATCTGAGAAGTTTTCTTTCTGTATTCAGGGATAAAAAGATTAAACGTATTTACCCAGTAGCTTGCTGGTTAAATATTTGGCCAGTGGTCTGTATATCGTATATATCCAATTAACGATTAGTATTTTACTGGAACAATTAGTTTTATTCTATAGTTGCTGTGGTTATTACATTGCTATTGTCGTTAACGACCTCTTCTTCACCATTTCTGGCCCTATATTTTCCGTTCTTAGAAAAATACAATATTCAACTCCCTTTCTTCGTCAAATTCCTTTTGAAAATTTAATTTTTGCAAAAATCTTATCTTATTTATTAATTTATTAAATTCTATGTTGAAATTGGATGTAGAGGTTCGGTCATACAAAAGAACTCTTTTTTAAATTTCTTCCGACTTTTTGGCAAATTTATTGCCTTCTTCAGGGTAAAAATTTTTTAATTTAGAATTCCAGTAGTAATTAATCTAGAATTAACTGTGACATATCATCACCAAGTGACGAAGTAGGGTATAAAGGAGAGAGCTGGCACAGTCACGTGACCGCTTGGGATACCTAGCTTTTTTTGACTGGCGCTGCTTCATTCTTACCTGAAATACACCAACACTTGGTGATGATATGTCACAGGTTATACTAGATTAATTACTACTGGAATTCTAACTAAAAAAATTTTACCCTGAAGAAGGCAATAAATTTGCAGGAAACGTCGGTAGAAATTTAAAAAAGAGTTCTTTTGTGTGACCGAACCTCAAAATACATTTTCAACATTGAATACAGCGATTCATTGGTCATAACGAACACCAAAAACATTAAATTCTATGTTATTATGAAGATAGTATTTTTGTACAATAGAATTTTATTGATTTTTTTTTAGTATTGCAATCATGTCGGATTTTCGAAATTCAGTTTTCAGCGGAAATACATGTAATTGAATACGAAAATGTGTGTTCTGTTTTTATCGAATGGTCGGTACGTGTATGTATGTATATCTGAATGGTTGGTTGTCTTTGTGCAGTGGATGTGTGTGTGTTAAAAGAATATTTCAAAAACGAAAAGTCACAGAGCGCTCAGACTTGGTATTCCGTTTAGTTACTTAACTACCGCATCTGACACGAAAGTTTCAATTAGAAATCCTAAATCCTCTCACTGATTTATTTTTTTTTTTTAGTTTTTCACAATTTTCATGAAAAGCTTTTTCTTGAAATTTCGTATACTATCTACACATATGAATATCTAATATTCTTAATTGTGAAAATAGCGACACCATTAGAAAAGAGCTACCTAATATTCTTGAGAAATATATAAATCATCATATCAGTCTCGATGTGGAATCAGTTTTAAATGCTAAGTATAATAGGAGTTACAGATACATAAGTATGCTAGACCTAAGTGAAAGCTATTTAGAAATTCCATGTAACTTACATAAACGAAGCAACTGATTAGTCAATTAAGAATTTTAAATGAAAATTTCTTTAGATTATATTTTAAAGGAAACATATAAAAATTTGAAACTATGGAAAATTGTACAATTTGTAAATTGGAAAAAACCAGTGAATTTAATTCAGTTTTTATTAGATTGCCCAATATACAATTGTTACCGCATAAAGTATTTAAATAATTATATTAATAGAATACTGTCAGAACAGGTTAATATGGAAAATATTTGATGTATTTATAATTTGGAGCTTTTAAATAATTTATATTACTATACAATATCCGCTTTAAAACTTAGATCGTTCATATTAAACGAATAGAGTACATAATAGAGTAGTTCATATTAAACAAAAGTGTACTTTAATCTGACTTAACTATTCCAAGAAGTTTTGTGATTTTGGTTTATTTATTGATAAGTTAGATTTATTTTCAATAATGCATTTGTATTTGTTTTTGTTGCTGTATTTACTTTCTTATCCAGTAGCTGTTTATTTTGATTGTATTTAATTATTGTTTGTACTTACAACCAACTCCTTGTTAGGAGATATGTAATCTCACAATACAATACATTATGTCTGTGTCATATGAATATCTATCACTTTTATTTGAAACATTCTTCAGGGAAAGTTGATTTTTTTGGGGGTTTCCTGTATTTAAGCAGCGTTTAAACATTCCTCTAAAGTACCATATCAGTACAATGTAGGGTTTTTTCCAGCTACATTAATTTTAATAAACATTAGAAGCATTGTTAGAATAGCAAATTTGATGGAATTCGGTTAATCAGAAATGTCGGTTAATGTGACATTACTGAGTAAGTTTTTTGAGCTTTTTAAAACTTTCTCAAAAACGCCCATAACGATTTTCTTTAAACTTAGTAGGTTAACTACACAGATATAAACGAATCATTTTTATTTAAAGCATTAAAAAAAAAAAAAAAAACTATGTGGTATGAAACACTCACACAACTTTCTCTTACTCCAACTTTTCAAAATTGTAATTGACAAATTTTATAGTTAGAATATTAAATTTAATGAAAATCGTAGGATTTCGTTGAAATTCGTCGAAAACTGAAAAAAACTGTTCACTAAAAATGCAATTCCGGTTTACTGATTTTCTGGAAACTCAAGGATTTTTAGCTATCTATTTATTTCTAATTAATTTTGTATAGATGGTAGTACTGTGTTAATTAACAGAGAATTTAATTCATTTTTTATTAGATTACCCAATATACAATTGATACCGCATAAAGTATTTAAATAATTAATTAATATAAGTATTAAATATTAATTAATTAAGTATTAAGTATTTAATTATATTAATAGAATGTTAGGAGTTTAGAGGGAAACATAACCCCACCCTTCCCCCAAAAAAGGCTTTTTATGTGTACAGTTCACATTCCTAGTTTAAAGAAAATCGTCGGAGCCATTTTTAGAGAATATAGCACAAAACTAAATAAATACATTTCAGCAAAAACGCACTTCCGGTCTTCTAATTTTCTTCAAATTCAAAATTTCAACAACATATTTAATTTTAATTAATATTATTTACATGAAAGAATTGTATAATAAACTGAAATTGCACTTTAAAGGAAAACGTAACGCCAGCCCTCCCCCAAAATAGCCCTTAAATGAATTTTCCTAGAGAAAAGTTGTAGATCTTTGTATTTGTAGTTGATATTTGAAGTTTGAAGAAAATCATCCGAGCTATTTTTGAGAAAATCGCAAAAAAGTGAAAAAAAAAAAAAAAATTCTGTAAAGTGGTACTTCCGGTTGAGGAATTTTGATAGATGACCCATTGTCGGATCCTTCGGTGATATCTAAACGGAATATCAAGTTTGAACTTTCTACGATTTTTTCATTTTTGAGCTATGCTGTTCAAATACACACACAGACCATTTTGCTAAAAACCACTTTTTTTGACTCAGGGGACCTCAAAATATGTATTTCCGGTGAAATGCCGATATCGAAAATTTTTGACATGATTACAAAACTTCCTCTTAGTAAGAGAAAGTAAAAATGATTTTAAATATTCGTCCCTGATTTAGCCCAATCTCGCTACAATAAATTCCATACCAAATTATCCGCTCACTACAATTCATTAATCCTCTAACTATCCTCCGGAACAATCCCTACCAACCATCTTCGAATACTCAGGCGGCGATGGCCACTTGATCATTTAATTGCGCAACGTTGACCTCCTAGGTTGCCTGCCATACTGCTTTAGTAGCTAACTTAGGGCTACTAACACTGGATGGTCGCCGTTCAAATTATCACGCTAGTCCGTGCGTGTTTACGTATATATTATATATGTACGCAATTTTCATTTTATCATTTTTGCTTGTTGCATTTTTGTGTATGCAGTTGCAAAATAAGGTAAAAGTAAAAGTATAAAAAAAAAAAAAAAATTAAATAGTCGTGCTGAAAATGAGAGCGCTTTACGGGAAAACAACATAATCAGAGACATTTTCCGTGGCAGCTTGCTTCACTTTGTGGTCATTCGGGCGTTCGCCCATCTTCGAGATGCGTTTGTCAGCCAGTGTGATAACACAGACTTGCACAGAGCAAATTTAGTTTATACACCCTGGAAGAAGGGCACCAATGGTACCCGAAACGTAGAGCAACAAAGATTTCTTTTTTTTAAAAAAAACTTCTCTGGCCATTGCCGTACAAACATCTCGTTGTACATATTTGTATGTGTGTAGTTGATATATTAAGTTTGAATAAAATCGTCGCAGCCATTTTTAAGAAAATCGCAAAAAAGTGAAGAAAAAAAAATCGGTAAAGAGGTACTTCCGATTGAGGAATTTTGACAGATGGCGTACTGTCGGATCCCATGGTGATACCTAAACGGAATATCAAGTTTCAAGTTTCTACGATTTTTTTGTTTTGTTTTTGAGCTATGCTGTTCACATACATATACAGCATAGCTGTATAAATGTCTATTTCCGGTGAAAACTCGATATCGAAAATTTGACACGATTACAATACTTCCTGTTACTAAGAGTAAGAGAAATTAAAAATTAATTTAAATAGTTGTGCTGAAAATGAAGAGGCGCTTTACTGGAATACAATATAATTACTTCTCTACTTGCCTCAGTAGGGGGTGGGGTGGTACTTGTCCTCTCCCCACTACCTCTATATTTGTGTTATGACAAATAATATAGTTACGTATTTATTTTTTTTGGTTAACTAAAAAGTTGTAAAGCTCCAGCTATTTTCTGCCAAGCAAAATATAATTATATATTAAAAAAAGCAGCACTTGATCGTTGCGATTGAAATGAGCTTACCATTACAGTTTCCTTTATTAAATAAAATAAGTCCAACTTTAAGACGATCAATGAGGAAACTTAGTTAAACTACGTTAAAAATTCTGTAAAAAGAGATAAAGCAAATGAGAAAGGCAGGGAAAGGATCAAATTTCTGAAGCCCAAGTTTTTAACTTTTATAAATGAATGGGAAATTCTGTTTCGTTTTTGAAATATAATCTACATCAATATCATCAATACAATAAACAAGATACTTGTTATGAATGCTGAATAATTTTCTGTGTAAAGTTTACGTGTAAAAGAGAGAGAGGGAGAAACAACTGGAAGTATTTATCCAAGATATTGATATACCTACAAATATTGACTGTAATACAAAATCAATACAAACAGTTTAACAAAGACTATTATATGAAATAAACAACAAACATAGGTTTTGTAACTTTTTGTAAATTGATACTATAGAACAGCTGTTTTACTGCATGGAATTTCTTCAAAATTAAAATATATACAAACACCGTACACTGTTAAGTTTCATTAGCACACTTCAATGCATTTTAAAAAGAAAGTTAAACTCGAAACTACTTGTAGAAAGTATCAGATTTACAAGGAAATAACTATGAACTAAGTAATAGATATTAATCTTGAAATATTACTTAAAAAAGCTTAGTACTAAATGTGGCTACATTATAACACTGTTAAGCAGCGCCACCAACAGTACTCTAGAAAACATAAAAGCAGTTTAGAAATTCCATGTAACGCCACAGATTTCCCAATACTCACCTCCAAACCCCATTAATAAAAACAATTTTTCTATAAAGTTAGCATATCAAATTTAAAGAAAATCTATTTGAGTGGTTTTCGAGAAGTACAATACATGGCAGTAATATTTCTGTATAGGTCATGAGTAAACCCGTTCCCCAAAACACAGTATTGCTGGTTCTATCAACTATAGAAAATTAGATATATTAAATGGAATATTAACGTTTGAAGAAAACTGGATAACAAAAAGTGCAGATTTCCAGGTTGCTGAAGGAAATAAGAATTTTCCTTGGAAACGATGATATAGCCAAAAAAAAAAAAAAAAGTTGTTAGTGTCATATTTAATATTGACCAATTTTAACCGAAACCTTCGTGTCAGATATTCGTGTCAGAGAGGATTCGTGTAGAGTCTTTTTAGAGGATTGGAGTTTTTGTGAATGATTTTCTAAACTCAAAGACCCCACATCCAGAACTTTATTATCAGATATAATTTATAAAATAAATTGTATACAATGCTCAGATACATACATAGGACAAACATCTCAAAATTTAAAAAATAGACTATACCTACATAAATATGACTGACATGACTACAGCACTAACGTGCATACACTAACAGCACTAACTGCATACAATAAAAACATGAATTTGACATAGAAAACACTAATATTGTCTCCATCAACAATAATAATAGAAAAAGAAATATATTGGAAGTGTTATATATTAAAAAAGATATATTATGAATCAATTTTAGAACAGACAACAACAACCTATCTCTCAGTTATAACAATCTCCTGGAATTTCCAATACAACATACAGATTAAGACACGGTTTTCCCAACCACTTTCCTAGCCCTTTTAGAAACCTTGTTACATCCAATGTCCGTAACACTTGGTGATGGTATATCACAAGTTAAACTATAGTAATTCTAACCAGAAATTTTTGTAAGTACTAAGTGTATTCCAATGTTATTTCCATACTTTACTCTTATATATGCTAATATTGTCAAAGTTTCAATAGTTGTGATGTAGTTTATTATTGATCTGTTCTGCAGCAATAGTAGAAAAAATAGATTTTTGAGAACCAGGTATACAAGTAAAAATTACTACCGCCATTTTTATGTCCAGCCAAACTAAACATTGTAAAGTTCTAATTTTTTTTTCCCTTCAATTTTTTATTTGCAATTGCGAATTCCCACACAACAAGCAAATGAGATGACAAAATATAACATAACAAATAATAAAATAAAATTAAAATAAATAAAAACAAAACAAAACTGGAAAAAGAAAGAAAAATAATACTCAAACATGACGTGACAGAATTGAATGAGGGGGCCATCCAACAATGACCATCATAGGTCGACTAGTATAGGCACCAAAGTGAAGTGAATTCGAAGGATGCCCTTTTTTATCAAACGATCAGGTGATCACGACGCCATTGGCGCTTCAGTCTTCAGGAAGAATTAGCAGGAAGTGTTATCTTGTGACAAGTTGCGGATCGACGGGTTGTAGTGATGGGAAAGTTTGGAATGGAATGTGGGTTCCAGGTAAGGCGTTTATCAAGTTACACGCCGAAATATCGCACTTTGTCTGCCGAAGGAATAGGGATACGGATCAGGAATTTTCGAGGGAGTATTTTGCGATTCAGAGTGAATGGTATGTATATGCATTTGCTCTCATTGATCTTTATTTTCCATTGGCGGAACCAGGGTTCGAGGTTTTGAAGGGATCGGGTGGCAATTATAGGGTGCATATTTTGGGAGAGGATTGCCGTATCGTCGGCAAAGGAATAAATCATTGTGTTAGGATTGAGAGGAATGTATGCCGTATACACTGTGTAGATGAGGGAAGCAAGTATGCTCCCTTGAGGAAGTCCAGCACGGATGGGATGAATTGAAGTGGAAGAAGAACCTTGGATAACTTGGAAGGAACGATCTGAGAGATAGGATCGTAGGATGTGTTAATTTATAATTTGTTTAGTGATAGTGTATTTGTAGTGGCTTGAGCGGTTTTGTAAAAGGGCTTGTAAGTATGTCTTTGAGATAGAAGTATTAGTAATAATCAAGAAATCACCACAGTTTTAAAATAAATATATTATTTTCTAAGCAAATTTAAGTACATTTCAGACTTTTCTTGTTAGAAGGCAGAGTGCAGACTGTTCGAAGGAATGCTCTCTCTAACAAAATAGTTGGCCAAGTCGCATTGTATTAAATTAATGGATTTTTGTGCCTTTGTTTCCCTAACAGCAATGACCTAGATTGTAGTATACCTGACTCTAAAATACACTCTTTTTTGAAGGTAAATTCACAGCACTAAGATACAATAATATTTTGGATACTATAAAATATTCTAAATTCTAAACTATTTTTCAAAACTATTATTTTCTTTTATTTCTTTCTTCCACTAAAATTCCTTGGTTAAATTGTATTAATTTAGAGTGAGAGAAAGTGATGTGTGAATGTTTCACACTAGATTTATATTAATTAAAAACTTTAATACAATTTTATTGAAATAAATACAATTAGAGTCTTCAATATTATATTGACGTAAAATGTAAATATATCTAAATTAGATTTCTTTTTTTTGAGTAAAAATTATCTACATTTTTTATTTTACATATATTAACATCATCTTTTGTATTTTTTAAAATTTATAATTTTAATTATTTGCTTTAAAAACACAAACATAATATTTCTCTTATATATAGTTTTATAAATAAAAGATTACCTACAGAAGAGATAATATAAGTATACCTCAAGCAATATGATTAATTTGCTTTGTTTGTTTTTTTTAAATGCGTATTTTTTTTAAAAATATATTATATTTATTTTCTGAATTTTATATAATTTTTTTATTATTATATTTACGTGGAAAAATGTACGTATTATTTTAGATTTATAAGTTATACGTATATATATATACGTTAAGGTGAGAAAGATATGTTATGGAAAATAGGGGATTATGTAGTGATGGAGGGGAGCAGAAAACCACGGGCATATTAACAATTCCCCCTGAAGGTTTTTAATTATTTTAATTACTATACGAAAGAGGACTATATAAGAGGGAAACGAAGAGAAAGAGTGAGAGAGAGAGAGAGAGATATGGTCGACCATTAGTAATAAAGAAGCGAAACCATTTAATTATTATTATATGTATAGAGAATAATAATAAAGTGGGAGATCTCGCCCTCTCTTGGAGGATGGAGGTGGAAGAGCTATAGGCGGCTGTAATATACCTCCGAGGAGGCGGCAATGATCGGCCTCCCTTCACATATCTGCGCCCCTAGAACTTAACATCATATGTATGTTACTATATATATATATATATATATACATATATATATAAAGTTTAGTTAATATTGCTGGATTAACGTAGCTGTGATGTTGGAAAAAAAAAAACAGAGAGTCAAGAGCTACAGCATCCGATATCTTCCAATTACAGTTTTATAATTACTTACAGTATTTAGAAAGCTATATATTATATGTATATATATATATAGTAAATAATTACTATTTTCACTTAAATTGTAATTGTCATTACTTAAAAAATTGGAATGTTTTACTCATGTATAAATAATGCTAAAAATAATAAGTCTTCTGGTAATGATAACGTAATCAATGAGTATTTTAAATTACTTCCTCCAAACTGGGTTCATTATTTGCAAAATTTTCATAAAATAGTATGGGAGAAGGAAAAGGTTCCCATTAGTTGGGGAAAAATTAAATTAAAGATAATTTATAAGAAAGAAGATCCGCTTGAGCCTACGAATTACAGAGCCATTGCTTTCATTAATAATGTTGCGAAATTATTCACAAGAATACTGTCAAAACGTTTAAATGATTGGGTGGAAATACAAGGCACCTTATCTGATGAACAATTAGGCTTTCGCCAATATAGAGATTGTAGAGATGCAGTTTTTGCTTTATCTGCGCTCTCGTTAACGAATAAAAAAGTGCTAAAATATATGGGATCTTTGTAGACTTGCAAAGAGCATTTGACTCCCTATCACATTCAATATTATGGCGTAAACTCAATGAAGTAGGTATTCACGGAAAAATTGTAAATATAATGAAAGACATGTAAGATGAAGCGTTAGTATTTATAGAAAGCGGTGGCAGCAAAACAAAGGAGTTCAAAGTGTCCGAGGGAGTCTTGCAGGGAGAGAATCTCAGTCCTCTGTTGTTCTCTTTATATATACAAGAAATCGTAACTTTATTCAGGGATCATGGTGCGTCAGGAATTAGTATTAATGGAAAAGAAGATGTGCTCATGCTCCTGTACGCAGATGATATTGTTATTCTGGGCGATTCTTGGACGGATACACAATTTAAATTAGATTTACTGAATAAAAACTGTGAACATAACTTATTAACGGTTAATGTCGTTAAGACCAAACTACTGCCTTTTCATAAAGGCAAGCTCGGTAAACAAAGGAAATTTAAATTGAACAAGAAAGAAGTTGAAATAGTCAAAGAATTTAAATATCTTGGAATTATTTTTGCATCAAGTGGAAAATTTAGAAAAGCATGTGAATATAATAAATCTATGAGCATAGCAGCGTCCGTAAACGTAAAGCATATACTGTCCAAGGGAAGATCAGATATGTGGAAGGTTAAAGAGATATTATTTGATTCGATGGTAAGCAGTGTATTGTCCTACTGCGGAGTGACATGATCGCCGCCTTACTCCGATCTGCTGGAGAAAGTACAAATCAAGTTTTTCAAATCCTTGCTCCAGCTTCCTAGATCAATCCCTGACGCGTTATTACGCCACGAACTCAGTAAAACGCACATTGACTATCAAATATTTAAAAGAACTTTATAGTGGTGGGTAAGCCTGCTCAAGATGAGTGATATCCGCATTCCAAAACTGTGCTTTAACCGTTTTGTGGTCTTTGTAGATAACAAGGAAATGCCTTTCAATTAGTTGCTCTCTTGCGTGGCTACCTAAATAAAGTAGGAGCTATTCATCTTTGGGAGTCTCAGGACCACAACGAAATAACTAAAAATAAATGCACTCTATTAACAGCTTACAAAAACCACCTTATAGTACTGAATTGAAGCTTTTTATAAAACTAAATACAATATGTATATTAGATTTATCAGTCAATTTAACTGTCCACAGCAATATCTTTCACAAAACGTTCCATTAGAATTTCTGAAAGTAGTTGCTCAGTTACGTTTAGCAAACAAAAAGTATCCAAGGGTTATAATTAAAGGTAAATAATATGATTTTAACCCGAAAAGAAGTTGTTTGCTTTGTAAGTGTGATTTATCAGATTCGATTGTTCATCTCCAATTAGAATGTAAGACATTTTATAGCCTACAGACTTAAATATTTTGTAAACCTACCAAATTGTGAACTAGATGCATTAGAATTTATCTTAAATTGTAATTCAATATCCGAAATAAAAAAAAATGGATTTGTTCACAAAAACTTGCTTAGAAATGAAAGAAAAGTTAAAACCCTATTTAAATTGCCGGATGAAACTAAAATAGTTATCATTAGCTATAAATGAGCACCTTAATCAAGTTAGAAAACAATTCTCTATTGTTTAAAAATTAAAAACTAAGAACATTAATTTTGTTTATAATTTTGTTTTGTTTCTCTTACTTGGAAAGTGAACATTTATGTTGAATTCTTGCTATAAAATGTAATATTTTTTAAGCAATAACATTTGATTTAATTGATTTGATTTGATACAGTATTTAGAAAGCTATATAAAGTAATGCCTATTTTTTCAGGCGGGCTTAATGTCCAACTACCAAATTAGGTGTCGTGGCTGGGGGCGGAAGCACTTACTTTACTGTTAACATTTTTCATACCAATATAAAATTTAGCAGTTATACGCGGAACTCGAACTGGGGTCCTCCTATTTACAAGTCCATGCTCATAACCACTACACAACACCCGCCCCAATATAGTATATAGTAAATAATTACTATTTTCACTTGAATTCTAATTGCCATTATTTAAAAATTGGGATGTTTTACTCATGTAAATTGGTTCGTCGAAGTGAAAGAGCGATGGAATGAGAATAAGAATAGATGAAGGAAGTTGACTTTACAACCTTCGGTGTGCCAGATGACCAAATTGTGATCGCATCAGATCCAGTAGCTTTCAGCTGCATGATGCGTAAATTGGTTCAAACCTATTCCGCTTATGGATTAGAAACGACAGAATTCGGTTGATAAATGTTTATCAAAATCACCTCCAAAAAAAAATATCGTTCCTACAAAAGAAGGACTTTGAAAGCAGTTAGGTGGTTTTTGTTCTGTTTCTCTCTCTTGGAAGTACGGGGATCCTCCTGGTGTGAAATTTGTTGGTCGTTCAGCGAAGAGAATGTGCATTGAAGTAGGAAAGAATAGACAAGGCGCTTTGTGCGGCGTAGTCATTAAGTGCCGGCCTATTCTAAGCTCCCGGACCTACATGGTACTCGGAAGTGTAACTTTACTATATTGCTTTTCACTTTTCCAGAATTTTCTCGAGATTCTAACGAGATTCTTTAACTTCATATAATGTACTCTATATTATATATATGCTATAACAATTGAGGAATGGAGAAATTATTTTAATAGTTTGTACAATCCCGCTATACATGTGGATAAAATTCACACTGAGCGCTATGCCGCTCATTCTGATTAATAAATCAGACCAGCCCTTCTGTATGGATGAGTTGTTACATATATTGGCGAAAGTGAAGAATGGAAAAGCTCCAGGTTTGGATGGAGTTCCATATGAGTTCTTCAAAAATGCCACCTCGGATTTCTTAAATGTTTTACTAAACGTTCTTCAATGAAATTTTTGAAACTGGCAGCATTCCTTACGATTTTTTTAAATGCCATGATTTTTCCTCTATTAAAGAAGGGTAATAGTAATAGGGTTTATAATTAGCGGGTATTTCCTTTATTAATGCTATAGCGAAATTATATACTAGTCTCATATTACACAAAATGACTGATTGGGCGAATGATAGCGTGCTGAATGAGTTCCAAGCTGGATTCAGAGAAAACTACTCTACTATTGATAACATATTTACCCTTGTAAACCTGGTTAAGTTGAAGTTTAGTGTCAAGAAGGACAAAGTGTATGCTTTCTTCGTGGACTTCTCCGCCGCGTTCGATATCATTGATCGGTATTCTTTAATTCTGAAATTTACAATTTGGGGGTTTCCACTAAGATTATTCAGTCCATTTAGAGTTTGCTGACGGATACTCTTGCATCAGTTTGGTGTAGGAAGGGAAGAAGCACTGAATTCGAAATAAAGATGGGCGTAAGGCAAGGCTGCCTCCTCAGTCCGTTCCTCTTCTCATTGTTTATTAATGATATAGAGGAATGTCTAGATGGGGGAGGAATGGTTGCGGGTTGGAGGTAAACTGCAACGTTTATGCTTTCCTCTGAAGTATCACATCAGTACAATCTGGGTTTTCTAACACCCATATTGCAAAATTTGTTAGAATTCCAAATTTGAAGCTAATTAGTAACACAGTCATGGTTGTGATGTCTCCCACGTTACAGTGGACACTCCCAAGGAATTCCAAGAAAAGAATTCGCTGGTTTATAGTTGTCCGTACATCATAGAAAGAACTTAGCCACAGGATTAGCAAAGAAACAGATGACCACTCAAGGATACGTTTGATGTTGTTGAGAGATATCCCACATCTACCGAACAGTTTCCTTAGTTTATGTTTTGTTGTTGGGGGTGCAAGAATTTCTCGAAAACTATACAAAAATATTATTTAAACTTGGCATGTTTACTAAACTGAGAATCACTTTTTTATCACAATCATATTTGAAACATTTTTTCCCGTGAAAAATGAATTTTAGGGGGGGGCGTACTAGGAATTTTTTCAATTTTTCAAATAACTTTAACTGCAATAAAAGGAATGATGAAGTCGTGTGAATAAGATTCCTATTAGTTTAAAAAGGAAGTTTGTATTTTCTTTTTTTTAAAGCTTTAATTTTGTTAAGTGTAGGTGTTAGAGTGTGATTATAAATATGAATGGAACTTCATTGATTGTGTATGTTTAAAAAAAAAAAAAAATTAGAAAAAAAAAAAACTAGTTCAGCCAAAGAGTATCGGGCTGTGTTATATAGAGTGCCATAGAGATTGTTGAATTGTTTAGGAACAAATAAGAGTGTCTTGTGTATATATATATGTATATACTGCTTTGGAACAACATAAGGGACCCATTTAACACCTCTTAAAGTTCCACCACACCCTCGTCCTATCCGGTATTGTTCAGGACGGGTGTCCTTCTCCACCCCGCTCACGCCACTGCCGCTCCTCTCACAATTCATACAAACAATGTTCTCATATTTAATGCTGAATATGTTTCAAATAACAAAACTAATGCTGTCATACAATTACTGTAGAGAGTGTATTATTGCTCTGTACAGTTCGTACAATAAAACTTTGACGAGCACTCATCGTCACCAGCGGCTCCCCCACCCCCTTATTTTTTGAACAAATAAAAAAAATTGTAATTTAATAGAGCCGATACTTCCGTTTTCATTGTTGCCAACACACCCTCCTAAAAAAAAAAAATATATATATATATTTTTGTTATATACAATAATTCAATAACAAATAAAAAGAAATCTGAAATCACTCGCACATTTTTTTTTTTTTTTTTAAGTTAAGGCCCATCAATATTATCTTACTTTTAGATCTATATGACACAATTTTCTTCAAACTTGGTATTTTTACTAAATATTTAGTTAGGGAAGGGATTAGCTAAGTGGGGGTAGGGTACTGGACTCCCACGTAGAGGTCCCGGGTTCGTGTCCAGCGGTGCTGCTCTAGGCGGCCCATACACCTTCAGTTTATAGGAACGAAAATCTGTCCGAAAAAGGTGAGCAAGAAACTGAATTGAAAGTGTGTGGTCTAGCTGAATATTTTTCATCAGCTCATCAGTTTTTTGTGCCAGTTCTGGCGAATTTGGTCGTGAATGCGTTTGTATGAGTGCTTTGTGGTCTTATCGATTAAAACAATGAGCCAATACAAAGTAGTAGGTTGTTGTATGTTTAGCTGCTTCGGTTTTAATGTTGGCCCAAAAAAACAGAAGAAAAAAACCCGGAAAGAATGGAGTAAACAGTGTTACTCTGGTCACGAGTTTCTTGGTCAACCAGAAAGAGAAGGTCATTATAATACCACAGTGACGGAATGTAGATGTCGTCGGGAGAAGTTCCAGACCGTTTGGAGTCGTTCATCTTTTTTAACTCTTTTCTGAACGTAGAACGAAGTTTATTCATTTTTTTAACAACACTTTCTCTCGTCGCGTCAGGTTCAATTAGTCGCAGTTTTTCAACGAGGCAGTCATACGCTTCGGCCTTCTTCATTCTGTTGGAGTAAAACCGTTTTTTCAGTGTCTTATAGCTCTGGCAAGATAAAGTTGCCTTTTTTTTTTGTAAGTTCCATGATCTTTCCATGATGGAGAACAAACGATAACTGACGGATCCGTTCGAGCACGTGTGAACTGCGCAGTTATCGTATGAAAAGAGGTCCTAGATGGTCAGATCTGCGTTATTATCTGCGCAAACTGCGCAGTTTACTCAGTTTATCTCTAGACATGTGATAATCGTTCCGATAAACTGAAAGTGTATGGGGGCCGCATTAGATTTTTCTCTTCCTAGAAGCGCCAATTACAGCTCACTGTCCCGATAGACGACAGTGTGTTGTCTGTAACGTGAGAACACTGTCCGGATACCGGCAGTACACTGAGTAGGTTACGCTAATGAACGTAAATAAAAAAAAACAAAAAAAAACAATATTTAGGTTAACTTCAACATTTTACAGGCGGAAGAATCTACAAAATAATGAAATGTATGTCACTTGAGAGAGTTCGTACCTTGACGTCTTAACCTCATCCGAAACCTAAATTTTGTTACTCCAGTTAACAGGAAATATAACAATCGTGACATTTATTCGTAAAAATGGTATGTTTGTGTGAAATACCCAAGAAAATTTATATTTTGAAGGTATCTGAGGGAACAGTAGCGTTAAACTTTCAACTTCAGTACAATCTATGGTTCTATCACTTACATAATATTAGTATATATTAAAAGCATTGATAGAATTCCAAATTTGAAGAAAATCGGTTAACCGGAAGTGTGGCTTTATAAATTTGGTTTTTAATTTTCTCGGAAAAGACCATAGCGATTTTCTTGAAATGTTGAGCGTAACGGCCCAGATAGAAACTTGCCATTTTTATCTGAACCATGACCACCCCGACTGCGGCGTTGGAAGTCCTCCTCAATCTGTCACCATTACACATTCTCGTTCCAGGCGAAGTCAGAATGGGGAATACATAGGCTCCTGCAGGAGCCGCCTCCCATCACCTCTAGGCATGATCGTAATAACCAGAGGCTGATCGAGGAAATCAAGGCGGATCATCTTCTTGGGATGCCAACGGATAGGATGGTTCCTAGGTATTTCTTCGAAAGGAACTTCCATATTGTCATACCGAGCAGAGGTGAATGGGGCTGTGACCCACCCCTGTTCGGTAACTCGATCTGGTATACAGATGGATCCAAAACTCCGACTGGGGTCGGAGCTGGGGTCTACGGGGGCAGGCCTAAAGTTAAAATTAAGGCCAGCCTAGGGAAGTACGCCACGGTCTTTCAGGCTGAAGTCGTGGCGTTACAACTCTGCGCTAGGGAGATTATAAGGCAAAGGATAGTGGGTAGAAGAGTGGCCATATACTCCGACAGTCAGGCAGCCCTGAAGGCACTTTCCTCACACCAAATAGTCTCAAGACTGGTGTGGGACTGCCTACTTGCCCTCACCGAGGTGGGTACTCGGAATAAACTGACACTCGCCTGGGTGCCGGGACATGCGGGTTCCTGGGCAATGAGAGGGCGGATGCCCTAGCGAGGGAGGGCTCGCAGGATACCTTTATAGGCCCCGAACCCTTCTGCGGCTTGTCCAGGAGCCTCATTCAAACTTCTATCAGGGGGTGGATAGAAGATCAGCGTCTGCGTTGGTGGGAGGGAACACCAGGACAGAGGCAGGCAAAGCTCTTCATTAAAAGACATTTGCCTAAATTTACCAAAGACCTACTGAGCCAAACCCGAAGGGATATAAGGTTAATTGTGGGTCTACTAACAGGGCATTGTAGGCTGAATAGACACATGCACCACCTACAACTTGCGGATAGTGCGGTATGCCGATTCTGCAAGGTAGAGGAGGAGACCCCGGCGCACATCCTTTGTGAGTGCGCCGGCCTGGCGAGGATTAGGTTTCTTCAATTGGGGACGAGCAATTCGGGAGAAGCTGAAAGCTTCATGACGGAGCCGCTCTCAGCTTTGCCAGGATTGATTAGGTAGGGGCTGTTCTGTAACTTAAGGGGATCCACAATGAACCTCGACTTGTAGGTGGCAGTGGAATGAGGCTCCCCCCCTCGCTTCTATTCTATTCTATCGGAACCATTTTTTCGAAAAAATAGATTTTTGGAGTTCTGCACTTTGGAGTTCGTTAAATTTCAAATATTTCTTGAGTTTGTTCAATGTAGTTTGTGCTGTCTACTATACTATAATGTAATTACATTTTTCTACTAACTGCGTGGGTTGGTATTTGTCCCGTCCACTAACTCTACATTTAATGTTTGGACAGATGAATGAAGTTGAAATTTAAAAACAATTTTTCTTTTATACTGGGTGTCCCATGTAAACAGGCCACTCTTGAAAAAACACTTAAACGAAGCAAGATATCTAAAAAGTGAACATAACGTTCATTAAAGTATTTTCGCTCTAGTTTTATGATGGTGTTAATGTTTTGATTTTATTGCCGCCTTATACCTTAAATCAGTGGTTGAAAGTGACGATTTCCTTTTGACCCCCCCCCCCCCCACTTTTTGCTACTGTATTGAAAACTAATTAAAAAAAAAAAAATAAAGAAAAATGCCTTTAATTTTACTTCAACATTTCAAACTGTTGCCGAGATATTCAATCATGAAGTTTACATTTTCATCGTTATTTCCTGTTTCGTAAACTAAAATCAAAAGCAAATTTTTTTTATTAATTTTGAATAAATAAGTGAGTTAAAATGCAGATGAAACATAAAACCTATTTTAAAACCATAAGGGAATTAAAAATCAGGTGAAACATCATTGAAACAAAACAATTTTCCAGTTTATTTACAAAAAAAATCGATAAAAATATATTTTCTATTTATTCAAAATGACTCGCTCGGCTTAAACGGCACAAGCGCAGCCGCTGCCCAACATATGAAGTTGCTAATCGTATACCATGTCTGCCGGAATTGCTAAGCAAGTATGGACTTCTGGAGTTGTTGGTTGTTCCTTGGCATAAATTTTTTCTTTGAGATATCCCCTTAGAAAGAAATCAAGAGGGGTTAAATCTAGCGATCTAGGTCCAGCGGTTATTGAACATCTGTCTGTTAATGTTTGGTGCGAAATGGTTGGAAACAAAACTATTTTCCCATACTTTCAACCAGGTACCTTAAATGGGCAGGAATAGGCTAATTTTATTCGCCAAGAGTCACGACATTGCTGGTGGATGTGCCATTGAATGTCAGAACAAGAATGTGGTTCCAACAAGTTGGTTGTCCCGCGCACTATGCCTTGGTGGCGAGGAGAGAAGTGAATGAGATGTTCAGTATCAGCTGGATCGGGAGACTCGGACCGGCAAGCTGGCCTTCCAGATCGCTAGATTTAAGCCCTCTGGATTTTTTTCTTTGGGAATATCTCAAAATAAAAATTATACCAAGAAACCAACAACTCCAGAAGCACCTAGAGAAGAGGCTTAATCCAAACCTGCTTAGCAATTTCGGCGGTCATTATACGATTAGCAACTTCATCTTTTGGGCAGCGACTGCGCTCGCGCCGTTTAAGACGAGGAGGTCATATTTTTTTATCAATTTTTGTAAAATAAACTGGAAAATTGTTTTGTTTTAATGAGTTTTTCATGATTTTTAAGCCACATATGGTTTTCAAATGGCTTTTAAGTTTTATCAGCATTTGAACTCTTGTATTTTTTTAGAAATTAATAAGAAAATCCGCCTTTAATTTTAGTTTACGAAACAGAAAAGTAGGAAAAAAATTACGAAAATTTAATCTTTATGGTTAAGTATCACGGCAACGGTTTGAAATAGTGAAGTGAAATTAACGGCATTTTTTTAAATAGTTTTTTATAATAGTAGTAAAAAGTGGGGGTCAAGAGGAACTCGCCACTTTCAACCACCGATTTAAGGTAGAAGGTGGCAATGAAATCAAAAAAACATTACCACCATCATAAACTAGAGCGAAAATACTTCAGAACACGTTATTTTCACTTTTTGGATATCCTGCTTCGTTTAAGAGTTACTTCAAAAGTGGCCCGTTTAAATGGGGAACCCGTATATTATTGTATTAACAGCAGTGAGAGAAAGTTGTGTGAGTGTTGGCGGGTGGATGTTGGTCAATCTTTCCGAGTTATTCTTTCCAAGAGTGAGCCAGTTATGACTGCTGTCAACTAAGTTTTTTTGTTTTTTGGGAAGTTCTGGGGAGAAACAGTGTAGCGTCATACTTTCCTCTAAACAAATGTAATGACATGCCAAAGTCATAGCAATGTCAAACCTTCACAACAGATAACAAAGAAAGAATAATTTACAACTAGGGGCCTACAACAGCTGCCTGACTTCAAGACAAGACCGCGGCCAATCAAACAAACCAAGCAAGCAATACCCTTAAATCAAAGCAAGCACTGCTAAGGCTGGCCACTCACCTAAATCGGTGGTCACCAAACTTACCAAGGTCGCACAAGGTCGCACACCAGGACAGATGTCTTGGTGTGAGTGTGGCCAACACTAATATATAAACTCGCCCCATTGGAAGAGGGGATGATTATCGGAATATACGATTATACTTGAGTAAGTCTTCATATACGAGCAGCAGTTTACGCGTCCCTATACAGTTTCTATTTTATACTTATTACCTTAGTCGTGCATCTTAGTTCATTTATCTTAATCATTCTAAATTATTAGTTATTTATCTTCTATTTATTTCTAAGTATTTCTTGTTAATAATTACCATTTTTTACGTTTAATTTATTGTTCAAATACAGTCTATTTTTATAAAATCCGTGTTAATAATTCGTGTACTAACTTCCAAAAATATCTAAACTAACTTCCGCCCTCTTCAAGACATCTACTATATACCTCAGGAATCACATTAAACGATTCCTCTACATCTTATAGTATCACGGTGGGATCAGATCATCCAATAAACGATTCCACTACACAAAGTATCACTTCCGTATGTAATAATATAGTTTTACCACTTACATAACATCAATACACATTAGAAGCATTGATAGAATTCGAAATTTGAAGAGAATTAGTTAACCGGAAGTGTCGATTACATCGATTTTTTTTTTAAAACTTGGAATACTTGCACCAGATTTTTTTTTTTTTTTTTAAATGAGAATTACCTTAAGTGATTGCGTTTTATAATCAGATCAGATTTATTTTTTTTCTTTATTAATATTTAATAGAGAGAGTAATTAGATGGTAATTAATTTGTTAATAATTGCTGTCAACTTTAATAAAAAACAAAAAAAACAACACCCCAATCTTGATGATGTTCGGGCGTTTTCCTTTCCACACAACTTTTATTAATACCCCCACCCTTTTGGCTCCATTTTCAATTTTTTGTTTTGTTTTATCCCTGAAAAATCTTAATTATAAATTCCATTGCCATGGGTTCTCATTAAGTTATTATAACCCCGAGGATGCCCTCTCATATTGCCTTCCATGTTTTGCAGGAAGAAGAACGGTAGGTTATGAGAGTTGGGGATCATTATTTTTGCTTAAAGAATTATTATATTTAACAGTAAAAAGGTGGTGGGGGGTGGGTGAGAAAGAGTTTGAGGAGGGTCGGAGAGAAACAGAGAATAACCCTTTCATTAACTTAAGGGTTCCGTTATATTATTTTTTCTATACAGAAATAAAATTATAATATATATTTTTTCTTTTATTATTATATTACATTTTATTTTATTATAATTTTATAATTTAAAAGAGAAAAAAGAAGTTCACACAATTACGAAAGAAAAGCTCTGCCACCCCCCACCACCGCCCACTACTCTTTTCGCTTATTTATTTATTTTAAATAAGAAAGTTCGTTACGAAAGTGAATATGCTGCCCCCTCTCTCTCTCCGATATATCTAAATCATTATTCATAATGAGCTTAACCCTTTCTATTTGGTTTACTGCTCTGTTTCGTATCTCTCCTACTTTTGTTTTGTTTCAGTTTCTTGTGAATTATTTGTAATAGATAACGATTCCCACTTTAACGATCTGTGATTTTTTATTATATTCCAAGAAATTTTATCTTTTTGTTTTTATCTTTTAATAAGCTGATATATTTTTTATTATTATTATTATTAAAATATGAATCTCATTATTTGTTATTTCTCGATTTATTCTTACTATAATTTACAATTTAATCTAGAAATTTCCAAAAAAAAAATACTAAAAAATCTGTAAAATCGCACTTGCGGTTATCAGATTTTCTTTAAATTTAAAATTCTATCAATGCTTCTTATGTGTATTAATATTATACAGGTGGTAAAACTATATATTATACCTGAAGTGGCACTTTTTAAAAAGAAAACATAACGCTACTATTCTGACAGAAATCCCGCCAAAAAAATCAATTTTTCCCGGGGAAAAATATTTCAAATAAAAGTGATAGGAAATTATGTGTATACAGGGTGTCCCTAGGTATATGGATAACGAGTTTTTATCGGAAACTAAGATGCTTTTTCCTGCCAATTGTACCTTACGACCAAAGAAATACATCTCTAATGGTGGAGGCCAGTTCGAGCAAGATCTGTAATTAATGAGGAGTAAAATTTATAATAAAATAGTACTTTTCTTCTTATTCAATCAAAAAACCGTTATAATATCATTTTGAAATTTCTTATAGGAATCATGTTTTCATTCATAACTTGTAAAATATCGCTCACAGAAAAAAAACCGTTCAAGTAAATTTTTCTTACAAAAAATAGAGGAATCTATTTCTTAAATAAAAACCACACCTCCCCATTTGAAAAAATGAAGTTGGTGCCTGTATCTCGCTTCTGGAAGCAACCAAAACAAATTTGCAAATTAAATTTGGATTTCCAACAAAAAACTACGGGGACACGTATTTTTTTAGTTTTTTTCTAGCTATCTTAGTTTTCCGAGAAAAAGTCGTTATCCATATACCTTGGAACACCCTGTATATATACTACAAAGTTTAAACAAAATTGTTGGAGACGTTTTCGAGTAAAACACGAAAAAAATGAAGACAAAAAATATATTCAGTTAAGTTATGGAAGATTCTTCGCGACCGTTCTTAAATTATAAAAAAAAATCTGGTGTGAAACACTCACACTCCAGTTTTCAAAATTATAATTGACAAATTTTATAGTTTGTATACTAAATTTAATGAAATTCGTCGAAAACTAAAAAAAACTGTTCAGTAAAAGCGCACTTCCGGTTTACTATTTTCTTGAAACTCAGAATTTTGGCCAGTCTATTTATTTCTAATTAATTTTGTTTGGATGATCGAAATTGTATAATCAACGATGAGACCACTTTAGAGAAAAATACAATCCACCCATAAAAGTGCCTTTAAATGAATCTTACCAGACAAATATTTTAAACAAAAGTTATAGATCTTTGTATGTTTAGTTTATAAACGAAGTTTCAAGAAAATCGTCGGAACCATTTTTGAGAAAATCGCGAAAAAGTGAAAAAAAATCATTTTAGTAAAGTGGTAAAGTAAACGCACTTCCGGTTATCCGATTTTTTTTCAAACTCGGAATTTCAACAACATATTTAATTTTAATTAACATTATTTAGATGATAGAATTGTTTAATAAACTGAAATAGCATTTTAGCTGAAACTTAACACCACCCCTCGCCCATAACTGTCCTTAAATGAATTTTCCCAGAGAAATGTTTCAAATAAAAGTTGCAGCTCTTTGTATGTGTAGTTGATATAAGAAATTTGAAGAAAATCTTTTTTGAGAAAATTGCAAAAAAGTAAAAAAAAAAAAAAAAAAAAAAAAACTAGTAAAGTGGTACTCCGTTGAAGGACTTTTACCGATACGTAGGCTCAGATTCCCCTGGTGTGATACCAGACGAATATCATTTTTCAACTTTCTATGGTTTTTCGTTTTTAAGCTACGCTGTTGAGCTATCATTTGTTAAAAACCACTTTTTTGGACTCAAGGGTCCTCAAAACGGATATTTCCGGGGAAAACTAGATATCGAAAATTTGACACGATTACAATACTTTCTTCTACTGGGAGTAAGAGAAAGTAAAAAAAAAAACTTAAAATTTTGCCAACGTTTCGACAAATATATTTGTCGAAGTATATATTGATAAAGTCGAAATATATATTGATAAACAAATATAGTGATAAAGACAATATATTTGTCGAAACATTGGCAACAATTTAAAAAAAAAGACCGAATCTCACAATCCTTATCCAACATTCGGTATAGTAACACTTCCGGTTGATAGATTTTACGCGAAATCTTCTTATCTGATACGGCGATATTAGATACCTAAATGAAATACCAAGTTTGAGTTTCGTGTGCCTTTTTATTTTTGTAATATTCTGTTATAACATGCCTCACATACACACACATTCACTAAAAAACATTGTTTTCGTATTCAGGGGACATCAAAACGTGTATTTCCGGTGAAAACTGAATTTTGAAAATCTGATACGATCGCAATACTTCCTCTCTTATTAAAGAGTAAGAGAAAGTAAAAATACAATTGCCTTCAAATTTAAAGTACATGTTTAAAAACATCCATTCTTACTATTTAAATAATGATGAAATAATTAAAAAAATAAAATAAATAAATAAATCAATAAATTCTGACTTTTGTTAAAATAAAGTTCAAACTAAACTAAGACTTGAAACATTTGAATTCTATATAAACTTAATGTTTCTAATAAATTTTCTAATAATTCTGGACGCTGAAATAACAAAATAATGTATATGATCTTTCAGGTATATCCACGGCTGTTTTCATGAAAAGCACTTGAGTTTCCGCGTTAGGGCAGCGTCAGTGATTTGCAAGAAACCTATGTTTCGCCTATATTGCAATGAACCACTTCAGGGTCGTTTACACTTCGAAAGCCAAAAAGCCAAACCTATTAGGAGGCCAATAAGGTGTAACGACCCTGAAGAGGTTCATTGCAATATGGACAAAACGTCGATTTCTAGCTTTACCACTGAACGTTTTTCAAAATAGTATATATATATATATATATATATATATCATTAAATTTATCCAAATCATTAAATATTAATCATTCTTTTAAATGATCAATTAATTGTATTAACTGCATAATATGAGAAAATGTTTGTGCGTATGTATGTTTCACCCTACAGTTTTGGTTTTTACGAGATAATGATCAAACATTCTGGTTTTTAGAGTTGTATTAATACAAATTTAGTCAAATAAAATAAAGTCTATATATTTCTTTTTTTTTTTAAAAAAAAAGTACTCCAATGAATTGGATAATGTAAGTAATGTGTAATAAGGGTGGGGAGAGCATGTGTTCTGTGAAGTGGCCGACGGATATGGTCCGAGAGTTGCCACTTCACTGTGAAGTGTTTTCTTTTTTTCTTTCTCCTCATGTGTATTCTAACACTCAAGTGGTGGTGGCTATTTTCTAAAAAAGAAAAACCCTACACCCAGTAACTCTCTTCCACTTCTCCCTTCACCTCTTCTTCATCTCCTTCTGCAGAACAGCCTCTTTTACAGCTATTTATAAAAAAAGAAAGTAAAAAGAGATCTTTAACAGAGATCTGCGTATGACCACTAAGAGTATGTGTTAACTTTGTTTCCTTTCTTTTTCTACGATTTTTATTTTCACTGTTGGACACCATTACTTTGAAAGCTTACTAATCTGGCCAACTATTATTTACTAAATCTATTTTCCAAGTAGAGTAATGGACCATGTTATAAGTGCGTGCACACACACACACACACACACACACACACACACACATACACAAGTGTTAAGTAACTACGTAAAACTATAACCTTTCTTTTCACTCAAACATCTAACAAACACCTCCTTAAATCACACTTTAAAATATATTTATACCTGCTCAACGTTAAATCCTTCACTCATTTTTAAATAGAGATCTGTTAAAAGATCTAAATTCATTGCTTCAAATTACCTCATTTTTAACAACTTTTTAAATTCTTCTTCTTCAAAATCTTTTTAGAAAAATCAAATTTCTCAACCTTTCAGAAATATTAGAATGTAATTTTTTTTTTGTGATTTGATAGCATTTTAAACACTACGTATTAGAACGCAGCATGGGATAATGGATGGCGATGGGAATTAATTCGGTGACAGCATTTTTTATTTCTTATTTTTGGAGAGCAATGAACCTTGCGGTTATTATGCTCTGTTCACATCTTAATCACTTTGTACTGAAAAAAAATGATTCCCGAATTTATAATAATAATCCTTTTGAATATTTTATCATTTTTTTTTTCATTTATGGCCGTTATTAGCGCTGGCATTACACAACACACACATTCACTTTCATTCATAATTAAAAGTTTTCCAATAAATACTTTCATCCTAATAAATATATTCACACCTCAAAACAAACATACATGTACTAATTGGTCGGGAATATAGAATACTCAAATATTCCTCTATCATTAAATCTTAAACCTACAGTCCAAAAATATATCTATATACGAGTTTAAACTAATTACATATTAAATTCAAATTTATGATTTCTACTCAATACTTTCATAAACTTTAATATCTTTTATAAAAGTCGGTTAATACCGACTTTTTCATTTACTGCTAATTCGGTAAATGAAAATTAATATACCGGTTTACCGGGCGGGTGTTGGTGTATTGGTTATGAGCATGGACTTGTTAGTGGGAGGACCGCAGTTCGAGTCCAGCGGTACAACTAAATTTTATATTTGTTTAAAAAATGTTAACAGTAAAGTAGGTGCTTCCGCTCCCGTCCACGACACCTAATTTGGTAGTTGGACGTTAAGCCCGCCTAAAAAAATAGGCAAAATTACTTTACTTACTTTTTACCGGTTTACCGGTAAATTTTTTTTTTTTAATTACAATAATACATATTTTGCACAATCTTAAGGCATAATATTAGAATCTTGTAATAAATATTTGTATTTTAATTATTTTAAACAATTGTTAGAAGTAAAAAAATCTGCTATGAAACACTCACACAACTTTCTCTTACTCCAGTTCTCAAAATTATAATTGACAAATATCAAGTGTACCAAATTTAACGAAATTCGTCGAAAATGAAAAAAAATTGTTCAGTAAAAGCGCACTTCCGGTTTATTATTTTTCATTAAAACTCTGAATTTCTAATTATTTATTTCTAATTAATTTTGTTTGGAATAGAATTGTATAATCAACTATGATACCACTTTAGAGATAAACCATAACCCCACCCCTTCCCTAAAAGTGCCCTTAAATAAATGTTCCTAAAGAAATGTTTTATATAAAAGTTGTAGATCTTTGAATGCGTAGTTTATATAAGAAGTGTCAAGAAAATCATCGGAGCCATTTTTGAGAAAATCGCAAAAAGTAAAAAAAAAAAAAGTAGTAAAGTGGTACTTCCGGTTGTGGAATTTTGACAGATAACGTACTGTTAGATCCCATGGTGATACCTAAACGGAATATCAAGTTTGAACTTTCTACGATTTTTCGTTTTTGAGCTATGCTGTTCACATACATACACACCACACACACACA